>PVJX010007386.1:0-71835 GCA_004027295.1 Dolichotis patagonum | reverse complement strand
CTCTAAGCACTGAGATAAAATTGATAAAGAGCTAAATTGTATGCCCTTCTCCAAAATTCCTGTGCTTAAATTCAGCATTCCATACCTTAGAATGTGACTGTATTTGGAAATAGGAATTTTAAACAGATAATAAAATTAAAATGAGTTTTTAAAGTCAGGCCCTACACCAATCTAACTCATGTTCTTATAAAAAGAGGCCGTGAGTACATAGAAAGTTCAAGGGAGTGTGTGCTTAGAGAAAGAGCCACACTCTCAGAAGGTAATCATTTCCAAATCAAGAAGGAAAGCCACAGGGGAACTCAAACCCGCTGACATCTTGATGTTGCACTTATATCTTCCAGAACTATGAGGAACGTACATTTCTGTGGTATTTCTGGTAACCCCATAAATATGGCAAATATGTAGCACTCACAAAACAAGCTCAGGTATAGTTTTCAATAATCCAAGTAGATTCAATTTCAAAACTCTCAGAGGAATAATTTTATCCAGTTCTTCCCACATGTCTTCCCTAAGAGCAAAGAGATGGAAAGCTTACATTGTATGGTATCAGTTGTGACACAAGAACTATGAAGGTACTTTCACAAAGAGAATAAAAGGAACAGATGCCTCAGGGAAGAGATCCTGGAGGAGAGACTTGGGCTGGATCTTGAGTGACATGTTACATTTGCAGGAAAGCATGCGGGTCAGGGAGAGACGGGATGACTCTTTATCTGTCGACACTAAGTGAATGAATAGAAGACAATGCTCCATAGATAAATAACAAAAGAAAAATGAATGGCTATGAGAATGGTGATTCCATCAGCTATTAAAAACATACTATTTACCTGGTGCTGTGCTGGGATGCACACAAATAAAATAGGAAAGTCATTACCCATGAAAAATGCACAACCTAGCAAGGCAGGAAAATAAATAGTACTTAGAGGACATGAAAAGTATTTGCCAAAAGAGAGTGCTAGAGAAAAAACAAACAAAAAAAGGTAAGTCTAAGGTGAGAAAAGTATGGGGTGCATCACTTTCAACAGTTCCATGGCCAAAGATCAGGGATTTTTGATAGGAGTTCTTGGGAAAATGCATCCTGAAGAAAGGGAATGTGACAACATCCAAGCACCAAAACCCAGATTTGCACAGGAGAGAAGTCAGTGAAATCTAACAATGCAATTCTTTTAGAATATTTTCTCTCTGGTCTCCTTGTTCCTCGCTTGTTTGTGTTTTAGTTAGCTAATATTTATTTACTTGGCCATTTAGTTTCCCAAAGATTATTCAGCCTGAAAATCCATTAAATTATTATGATGACTTACTGTCTCAACTTAATACTGTCTCAGTATTCTGTCTAAAAAGGGATCTAATGTTTCACAAGTGTCTTTAAATATAACCGCCTGGCAACTTAATTAGAAACACATTATGTAATAAGAATTTAATCCATCATTTCAGCAGTGTTAGGTTTCTTGCCTGTGAACCAGTCCTGCCTTTCACTTGATCCCAGCTGCTCCTTGGGAAACCGTGTGCTTGAGAGACCTGAGAATGAATGAGGAATTCCATAAGGACATTTGTGCGGCCTCTTGTTTTGGTTAACCACTCTTAGTTGACAGAAGCAAAACTGAGACATATGTGCTAATTCTCTGGGAAATTCTACTGGGCTTTTAACTCTGCTCAGGAAGCACTTTTTGGAGCCAGGTGTGTTCTATTTGTTGCAGGCCAATGCATCTGAGGGACGGTAGGTGTCCACTGAGAGACTGTTTTGACAGACTGTTACTGCCACTTGGGCTGGCCCTGCAGGCTGCTTGGGAGCCACTGACACACAGGATGCCTTTCTCCCATCATCTCCATCCACACAGATCATTAGCAAGGCTGGCCCAGACCATGTGGTGAAAGCAGTGCAGTCTGTGATGCTTGTGGCTTCCTGTGCCCACTGTGTTTTTTCTACTGCAACCTCTAGATCCAGGCTTACAGGATGAAACACAAAGAAACAAAAAGGTATGAGGACCAGTTCCAAATACAGTTGGGCAGGTGGAGTTTGGCATTCTTAGTACCCACCTTGCTATCTCAGCCTGTTTTCATTCTTTTAAAAACCAGAAATCATTACCTTTTTTTGAACCAAAATTCATTTGCAGCTTCCATATTTACTGAGCAGCTGTTATGTTCCATGTTTCAGAGAATATAGAAGTTGTCATGGGATTATTTAACTCAAAATGGTAAGCGACTGGTTCTTTCATTCCTCCTCCTAATATGGTGACTGGTCCTCTTTCTGGGTCTTTTATATTGTGTCCTTTACCATCTTCATTTGTGTTCCTTGAGAAATCACTTCAGTCAGGGGCCGGGAGTAGCTCTCATGTTCACTGTTTTCCTTTTCTGCTTTTCATACACAGCTAGCCCGTCAGCAGCTGCCCCTCCAGTGCCCCTGATCTCACATTCCTTCTTGAATAGACCAGCTTGATTTCATCTCTTGGTACCTATCCCATGTTGTCCCTCTTTACTCACTCTGTCAACTTCTTTCTCCTGTTATGCTGGTGTAGTTTCCTCTCTGCAAACAACTGAGACATGTTCATGTTTTACAGTTGAATGACATACCAGGACTCAGTCAGTCTTCCCTGACTTAATATATGGTGGTCTCTTAGACCAAGGAATGCTCTAATGGAAGCACCGTTGACCATATACCTATATAGTCCATAGATCCTAGCACCATGGTCTTCCAAATTGTGTCTATTGTCAATCCTCCTCCAAAAATAGGCTTCTCAGAACTTCAACTTTCTCTTCTCTTTCCTTCCCCTTGAACAAGGAACTAGAACTGGCTTTGCTAAAGCACACACTGGGGTTACAGGACAGTGAAATTTTTCTGCAAAACCCAACTAGTAAAACCCTGCTTAGCTGGACTACTAGTCATATATTGTGTGAGACACAGTTTTCCACACTGTTTCTTGCACATCTCCTAGGAAGACGGCCAAGGTCCACTTCAGAACAGCCTAGAAATTTGTCTGGCATTTGAATGGTGTGGGGGCCCTTTGAGCCTCACACGAGCATCTGTGTTCTTCTCATCTGCCTTCTAGTCTTTCTTTACACTTGGTTCATCTTTTGTAGCGGTAACGGTAAACATTTTAGAGACCAAGGGCCCAAACTGCAGCCAAACTAACTTATCCATCGCAATTTGTCAGCACTGCACTTAAACTCGAATACTGAGGTTTCTGTTAAGAAAAACAACTGTTAGCTGATGTTCGGTTATTGGGGAAACTTGACTTGCCCACTGACAGGGTTCTGCATGCCCACTGCAGCACATGTGCCACGGGCCCCCCATCACTGTTCTGTGGACTTCAGGATAAAGCTGTGCTCCAAACTCATGAGACTCATGGTTATATTTTTACTTTTTCTCTTCGATTGTCTTTCTCTTGACAAAAGTTTGCTTAAAACCTCAAAACTTTGTATTCTGCTGTATTATTATTCCTGATCACTACCACTCTGAATTTCTGATCCAATTGCTTCTCTAATGAGTATGGGTTAAAGAAATGGAAAACTACATCATTTAATAATAAAAGACTATACTTACCCCACAATAACTGAGTAAATATATTTAACAATTACTCTTTTTCCTATAAAGAATATCAATGCTATTAATTGCCCTTTTGTAAGTAATCAAATTTTAGAGTAACAAGTCTGCAGTTCAGAGACTTAGAAAATGGTTATCCACTGATCATCACTGACAATATTTTTTCAACACTGAATTTTTAAAATATTGTCTTTGAGTCTCTATAGTTGGTACCCATACTTCTCAGTTCACAAAGTCATCTAATGCTCCCTATTGTCACATAAAACATATGACCTTGCATTCCCAAAGGCATTTGAGCTTTTGTTTATGCTGTTCTAAGGATCAGAGAGCAGTGGTGATCTCCGTAAGGTTACATAGCTAACTGGTTGTGACACTGGTACTAGCAGGAAAGCTGTATGAATGTAGTCCAGAGTGCTTCTGCTCTAGCCACGGTCTCTTCTAAAGCACTTAGAAGAGGATGACTTGAATTTGAATTTTCTTAGTTTGTGGAAAGGGGCAGCAGCATCACTGTAAAACTCCACTGCAGCAACATAGATGTTAGCACATGCCAGATTTTATTAGATACTAGCAACTTTCTTCTCAGTTTCCCAGACAACTTTTACTACCTTCTATCTAAGTTATATTTCCACTGACAAACAGAAAATCTTCCTGGAAAACATTTGCTCATTTTTTTCTCTAGACAATATTGATAGATGAACTTACTCAACATTTTATGTTTTTCTGTATAATGGACATATAATAGTTACATACACTTGGATAAAGTATGATAATGCAGTAGATACAATAAATATGGTGATAGATATTCACATCTCCTTATTATTTCTTTGTGTTTTGGAGTATCCTAAGTCTTCTCTTCCAGTTCTTTATAAACAAAATTCAGACTGTCACAAATGACAGTCACACTACTGTGATATCTAATATTAGAAGTTCACCTTCCTATTCAACTGTATTTTGGTACCCATTATCCAACTTCCCTTAATCACACCTCCCCTACCTTTCCTGTTGTGTCCTCATCACTGCTCTGTTTTTCATTGAGATCCACTTGTTTAGTTTCCATGCATATGGCAGAACGTATGGTATACATTCTTGTCTTTTCAGGGTCTGCTTTAATTTAATATAATATTCCCCACACTCATCTATTTTGCTGTGATGACAAGACTTAATTTTTTACGGCTGAATAATGTACCTCATATATTTAAGGGGAAATCTTATACATTGTTGCTGGAAATGCATACTCTCACAGCTATTATAGAGAACAGTATAGAGAAAAATAAAAGTAGAACTACCATATGATCCAACTACCCCACTTCTGGGTGACTCTCCAAAGGAAATGAAGTTAATATATCAAAGACATGGCTGCATGCCCATATTTATTGTAGTAGTATTCACTATAGCTAAAGAATGGAGTCAACGGAGGTATCCTCCAGCAGATAAACAGATAAAGAAAACACATATCCATATACCTAAAGGAATTCTATTCCTTCAGCATTTATTTTTATTTAACATTTGCTGAAACCCTAACTAATGCCAAACAGCAGAAATTTAGAAATGCACATAGATGTTCGTGTGATGGTTTTTGTACTTTAGCTAATTTATGAGAGTGACAAAGGACAGTGAATCGCCTGTACCTTAGCAGAAGTGTTTCAAGGAAAGTGTAGTCCATTATGCTCAGGGTTGCAGAGTTGCCAGATTGATTCCTTTCTCTCCCCTCTTTTTTCTACTCTCCTTTGCTTTCTTCCCATCCTTTACCTTCATTACCACCACTATTCCAGCTAAAATTAATTGATTTAGAAACCTGTCAGGTCCTGAGCAGATTTCTTTATGCATATTAAATAAATTAACCCTAGTCATAAGCTTGTGAAAAATTTGCCGATGTTTTACAAATGAGGAGTCTGGAGCAGTTAGTTGTCTAAGAATCAACTCTCTGTCCACAAGCAGAACCAGAATTTGAATCCCGATAATCTGGCTCAGCCTACAGATATCACTGCTGGGTACTGAGAGAAGAGGACCAGTAAGAAAGGGGAGGAGGGATCCAGCAGGCAGATGCTCTCAGGGAGAGCATGGCTGGTGAAAGAAGCGTTCTGTGCCCTGATATGTGCCCCACTAGTGTCACTGTGACTCCGAAAATAGTGGTTAGCATACCATGGGCTTCCTGTAATATTTGCTGAGTGGAAAAATTGAATAAATAAAACCACAAGTGATCTGTACAGCCATCCACCAATCTACCTCTCCACCCTCCCCAGTTTCTCTCTAGTTCTGGGTCATCAGTCAGGAAGCTCTCCCAGACCACATTTGCACAAGTGACTTCCTGTCACTTCCTGCAATAACCAACAGCTATAACTCTCAGGTGATATTAAATTACAAGATATCATAGATATTCAATTCTTTTTTACGTACATATGGCATATGGACACCCAAAGAATAGGGTCCATGAGAAGCAGTAACATGGATTTGAAGAGTCAACAGTTTGGTATCTGATAGGGTTTGTATTTGAAATGTCCTGAACCTCTTCTGTTCACAAGCCATGTGACCTGAGATCAAGTGCTCACCAAAATTAAGTAAGATGAGTTCTTTGAGACTACAGGGACCTATGCCTGGCACACAGTCTCTCCAGCAGTGTAGATGTGTTCTGTCATGGTTATCACCTCATTCATAGATTTGCAGATGGGACTCTTGGCAAATGTCCTTTAAGAAAATATTTATAGCACATCAGGAACCATGAAAACCCATTCACTGGCATCAAAGACCAGTGATCACCCAATCAACAAGAGGAGAGCAAGGTTGTTGGGCATTATGGACTTTTTCTCAAAACTGAAGAATGAACCAAAATATTGTCCCCAGAGTTAAGCAGTGCCTCTGACATCTACTAGAACTCTCAGCAAATGGGAGGAGAGGCTTTCTGTGACTTTACGGTGTCTTGAGCAGGATTTTGACTTATATAGAAATTTGAGATGTTATTTATATGCTAGAAGAAGTCCCACTCACACTAACTCTTATTTAGATGTTGAATATTTATTGAACATTTGTTCTGTGCAGAGTGCTTTAAACTTATCCGGGTACACAAAATTAAAGAGGTGATAACTCTGAGTATCAAAAAAAGCTTTGTCTCCAGTACAATCTGGCTGTCCTGAGCAGTTTGGAAAAACCTAAGATTTTATTTTCTCATCTGTAATACAAATATATTAATAGTTTTGACCAATATAAAAAGATTATTAAAATAAAATATTTTATTTCAATATATACTAAACATTTAATAACTACTAAACTTTGTATTTGTGAGATATAGTTATATGTTTCTTTTTATACATATAAAATGCATCTTCTCATTGTTAAGCTAATAATCAGATATTTAAAACAAAATAAGACTCTAGATTAAGTCAAAGCTATCACTGATAGTCGTCAGGAAGATGTTAGAATGTCTTTTGATTTTGACCTTAAAAGTTTTTGTAAATTGTTCCCAAATATCATTGTGGTAAGAATTCTATAACTATCCTAAAACTTTCCCAAAGGAAATTGCTCCGGAGCTATAGGTGGCAAGAGAGCAGGAGTGAGCAGGAAGAGGTTCACAGAATAGGTGACATTTACATGATATAGAAAGGTATTCCTGGCAGATAAAAGAAAGAACAAAGTCTGAGGTTGTAAGGTGTTGCAAATAATCCAGAATGCAAATAATCCAAGGTGGCATTTCTAGAGTCCAACAAAAGAGAAGAAGGGAGAAACAGAGTTCAAGGTGAGGCTGGGCAGAGCCTTGCACATCTGAAGCATTTGTGGCAGTTTACAAGTTACCTAGCCCAATACTTCATCATCTAGAGTGGCTCAGAGAGAGATGCTTATGAGTTTGGCTCTATCTCTTTTGTATTGATTTATTAAAAGTAAGGCACTTCAAACATTGTGACTTAACACAATTTATTACATTTTCCAATACAGTTGACAAAGCCAACACTTTTGTCTTGTGTTGTGTCAAACAAAGAACTAGGAGAGTGAAAGGTACAAAATGGCTTTAGTGATATGGCTAAGGGATGAGCTGACCATCAGCTAGATGCTCACCAGGAGCATCCCCGGCAGTCTCAGCTCTTCTTGTCTTCACCTCACGGATGCTTGGACTTCCTCACAGCCTGAAAGCTTCAGGGTAGTCAGATCTCTTCCCACAGAGGGCAAAAGTGAAAACTGTCAAAGCTTTTTAAGATTTAATTAAACATTTGGCAGAATGTCAGCTCTCCCTCATTCTTCTGGCAAGTGTACCCTGCAGTTAAGTATCTTGTGGTCTAAAACACCACAAATTTGAGTGAACTGACTATACCAAAGCATGCATATTAGAGGCATGGTTTAATGGAAGCAATCAAAATAGTAATTCACAATATTGAGAAATTTTCTAACCTCAAAGCCAGCAAAAAAGTGGCATATCTTGGATTAGAATCAGGTCTATTAATTTTCTTTCAAAAATATCATAGTGCTTTCAGATATGGACCATGATCTTACCTTCACCATAGGACTTGAGTCCAACTACTACTCACGCAATGTCAGGTACTGCTCCTCTATGTCCTACGAGTCCAAGAATGCAGCCATCATTGTGTTTGCAGAGAAATCCCCTGACCTTCATGGCTGGATAAGGGAGTGAAAGGGGCCTAGACAATCAGGGAAATTACCAGGAAGATCCAATCCACTTTAGATGCCAAGTGGAGAAAAAAATCATTAAAAATAGTTGCTATCTTCTGGCCAAAGTTTCAGAGCTATTCAATTCAGAAATAATGAACATGGCACTACTGATCTTCGAACACGCAGGAATGATCAGTATCATAGCTATAAATTGTATTTATGAAGACTTTTAAATAGCACACAATGATTAGTTTTACTCTTGGAAGCCACAAGAAGTGGCAAGGTGTCAGTTTTGTACAAGGTAATAGAACTACTTCTTTCACAGTTACCTGACCAAGACAGGAAGACAGATATTCATTGGCAACATGGAAAATCTCATTTTGTTGACTTGGTAGCTCCAGCAATTTCTCCTTCCTTGTATGCTTCATCTCATAAAGAAGACAGTATGTGAAATCGCTCTTCATTTAGCTCTCATCTTTTAGTAGGCTTTTTTTTTAAAGCAAACTATATAGGATCTTTGGAAAGTTATATTTGAAAATAGGAAATGAAACTATTAACCAAAGGACTCACAAATATCCTAAGAAGTGTTAATGCTGGTAAAATATCTATGATATAGACAATTCCTAGAAGGCAGGTTCAGTTGTCATTTGGAGGGGTAGGAAAACTGAGGTCCTTAAGGAGAACATTTGGCCTGGCACAGGTTGGTACCTAATTACCCAGACTTTAAAGGGCAGGTTCCCTTCTCATAGTATATTATTTCTCTAACTCAACTTTTTTTAACAAATTCACACTTTGAAATCCTAACCCTTAAAATGACAGTATTGAGATGGAGCTGTTTGGGGAGGTGGGTGGGTCACGGAGGTAGTGCCCCATGAATAGAATTAGTGCTCCTCTACCGGACCTCAGAAAGCACTTCTGCCCCTTCCACCACATAGAACGCACCTACAAGTTACCATCTGTGAGCAATCAGGCAACAAATGTGCACACGTAGTTCTTATACTGGCTGTGCTTCAGAACTGTAAGTCACAAATTTAGGTGACTTATAAACCACACAATTTACAGTGTTTTGTTATAGCTGCCAGAAAGGACTAAGGTAGGCTGTGGATGAGAAAAGGCAAAGACCCAGATCTCAGAATGCAGGGTTTTAGTCTAAAGTCTGACTCCACACCACATCACTGTGAGAACCTGGGCAGGCACATGAGTTTTCTCAGCCTCAGGTACCTCATTTGTAAAATAACATTTAAATTAAATGAGTGCTGAGGTCTTGTTCAGTTTTAGGTTCTGATTGACTTTCCCTGACTAGCTCCGAGGAGGCCGGATCTATGGAAGCTATAGTGGATCATTACACTTTAAAGGAACCAAAAATAAAAAATACATAAGTAAACAACTAAATGCTCTGAACCTACTGTTTAGAGGAGACTCTAATCTCTGGAAGGGATGGTTTTCCTGTGACTGCAGAGGTCAGCAGCTGCGGGAGGCTAATTTAGGTTGTCCCTGGCTCATTGGCAATCATGAGGCTTGAGATGCTTTAGAAAGAAGCTAAACACTCCTAATCACCTCGAGAAAAGGATAACTCATTATAACTGCACACTAAGGAACTTCAGTGACATTTATTCCACATTTGTGTACAAATAGATTACATTATTTAACTAAATCAGTTTGGGCAGCTGGAAGCTACCTGTGTACTCATTTATCCTTGCAGAAGATTGAACAGTGATTAAAAGAAAATACCTCTTTAATTCCAGATGTCATATACAGTCCTCAAGGAGAAGGTTTTGTAAAACTGTGATGCTAGTGTTTTGTGAACCAAGTGTCTTCCCTAATGCTGCAGCTGCATTCAGGGGTGAGGAGAAGAGGTACAAAAGCCAGGAGGGAGCATTGGTGTGGTCAGCTGTGCCAGCTCAGCGCTGGTGGGGTATTTTATGCTACTTTGTTAGAAAGTATGCTACTCCACATGCCCTTCCTAACATGCCTAAGATTAGAATAGCTGAGAACCACAACCTCCTGTTCCATGTTCCTTAATTTGGTCACCTGGAATTCCAGGTAGCACATGGTTTCAAACTGGTCTTTCAAATGGGAACAGGTCCCATGGCACAGCCTACCCTTTGGGATTTTCATTCTTTGAGAATTAGATGCTTTGGATTTTGCTTTTCTGTATTGTTTTTTTCCTTTTGCTCCTAAAGATGACACTAAATGGATACATTTGAAACATCTTTGTCCCTGTAGTGTAGAGGACCATTTCTCTATAAATGAATCATAGAACCAAATGAATGCATTAGACTTCATAGGAGTCCTGTGAGAGCAACCTGAAAACAAACATGGAGAAAGAAAAACTGGCTAAACACCTATTGTATGTCAGAGACCGAGTGAAGCATGCTACAAAAGCTCAATTAATTCTCATAGCTGGCTGCAAGGACAGGCCTGCAGGTGGTAGAGTTGGCGCACAGAACCTGGACTCAGAAGGACCTCTACTCATTTTGGCATTCTGTTGTTGGAAATCCTTAATAGCTTTCCTACAGAGGGGCCTGTATTTATACCTTGAGCTGGGCAATGCAAATTAGGTAGCCAATCTCAGCTGGCTCCAGAGGTACATACTATTATTTATGTGTATGTACTTGGCAGAGTTTTTAAAAAACGAATCAGCAGCTCTGCTGTGTCACAAGTACACACAAAACCTTGTGCTCTTCTGTCTTTTCTGCAAAATAAAAATTTTCCAACTGCATAACATTGTTTTAAGAGAATCTCTACTTCAAAATATACCCTACCCCTTCGTCATGCTAACCCATGCCACCCATGGGAACAGGGAATTCATAAAATAAAGCACGACATAATTAGCAGAAATAGTAATAAAAGTAATAAAAATTGTCTGCAGACTTTGTGTATATATTTTTCTTCACATTTGCATACTTGGACATGTTATAGTTGTGTGTTTACAACGTAAGAAGCTAATTAGTCACATCTGAGCTTCAGTAAACTAAAGATCAAAGGAAGAGTTTTTCTATTATTTCAAATTACAAAGTTATTGTAATATTGTACATAGCAGTCAATTCAAGTGACTGGTGTCACATTCTGTAGTTGTCAAATAGAAAAAGTCCTTTAGACAACAAATAAGTCATGCTTGAATATTAGCTGTTGGAAAATAAGGCCATCTTTAAATGATGGGAATGTTTTCTCAGAAAAAAATGTGACATTCATTTAGGATTCGTATCACCTGTGCTATTCAGATTAGGGTTGAAACACATTTATAAGAAGTAAGCAATTGATGCACGTACAATAAATACATTCTGAGCATCTACTGAGCACTAGGTGCTCTATTCAGAAAGAGAACACAGAGGTTAAGGGCTGGTGTCGGCCACCACTGCGGAGCCATTAGGATACACTGTGTACCATGCTCCGTGTACTACATTAAGGACATGTGCACATTCATGCCCAGAGTATATAGTAGAAAGGGAAAAACATGCCTATTTTCCCCTGTCCTCTGAAATTGTACAGTGTGACAAGGTAGTATTAAAATGTTAGAAAATGTGTGAAATGTGATAAAAACAGAAAGACTCCAGAATCACATTTATTGGCAAATATATGAGCTATATACACAAAACAAAACACCCAGAGATGTCACCCAGAGATGGTCACAGCCCAGAGAAGGGGTAACCAGACTCAGAAATACTATTAAAATATCAAAGAAAGTGGCAAAATTAGGGAACAGCCAGAAAGGCATCTAGGAGAATCCAGAGAAAAGAGCATTTGATCCCAAGTGCCAGTTGAATCAAGGAAACTGTCATTGGTACCCAAGAGTTAGCCTTGGACTGCAGCCAGTCTGACAATTCTGTGGAACTTTGGTTTCCTCCTTGGAAGATGCTATTTCGGGGAGAAAGAAACAGTCTGTGTGAGCTGTGGGTTTCATGTTAGCTCTGAGTACTCTGTGCTTTTGTTGATTTCAAGAAGTGACATAGGGCAGGCATGGTGGCACATGCCTATAATCCCAGCATGCAGGGGGCTGAGGCTGGAGGATCACTGTGAGTTCGACACCAGCCTGGGCCACACAGTGAGTTTAAGACCAGTCTGATCCACATAGTGAGAACCTCTCTCAAAAAGACAAAAAACAAGAAAAAAGACTTTGGTTTCAAGAGGTGGTAAAAGTAAAGCAGTAAAGAATGCCTGGCTAAGACAGGAGAGTCTCAAAGCACCTGCTGCAAGAGAAATCTACAGTGTATTTTCACAGGAGCAGCCAAGGTAACAGTATAGCACCTCTGCTTGCCAAAAGTAATGGCAGCTGCAGTATTTACTATTTCACTGCATTATTTCTGATTTTCAAAGATTTTTGGTCAAACATGTTTCTTGCTGTATCTAGATAGGTGTTTCTGAGTAAGATGAACATGAGAGTTGGGCACTGAGGCCCACCCCTATCATCCCAGCTACTCTGAAAGCTGAGGCAGGAGAATGGGTAATTCAAAGCCAGGCTGAGGACTTACTTCAAAATATAATATTACAGAAAGAAGGGGTATCAGATATAGGTACATGACAGAGCACATGCCTAGTGAGTGGGAGGCCCTGGGTCCAAACTACAATATTGGATAAAGAAAATAATAGAAAGGAAAGGAAAAAATAACATTTGGATTGCATTGGTGGACCAAGTCAAGCAGATCATCATTCAAAATGTGGGTGGGCCTCATCAAATAAGTTGAAGAAGTGAATGCAATGGAAAGACTAAGTGATAAGCTCCTTCTGACTGACTTTCAGCTGAAACAAGAGACTTTTTCTGCCTTTGGAGTCAAACTGAAATACTAGCTCCCTGAGTCTCTAGCCTGCAATCTGACCCACCCTGCAAACTTTGAAATTTGTCAGCCTCTTTTATCATGTGGGATAATTCCTTATAATTAAATTCATACACATACACCCTACTATTTTGTTTGCCTAAAGAACTCTAAAATATCATTAATAAATAGTCATGCATTTGATAGCCGAGAAACGTCATCTGATGCTTGGCTTCTGGAATGACTTGGCTCATGGCTGACCGAAATGGATCATGACAGGCAGAAGACATCAAAGCAGCAAGCAGTAAATGATGACAGCAGCCTAACCTATGTCTCTTATGTTGAAAACACATTCACCCCCAGAATGAGGTGCCCTTAATCCTAGCACTGAACCATGAATCCATCTCACCATCACAGGCTTAATCCCAGCATCACATTCTAGATTCAGCGAGCTCTGAAAAACTCCACCTATGACCACATGAGACATTAGAAGGACAGCTAGGCACAGGCCATAATAAGGGCAGTGCTTCTAAGCACCATCAACCTAACTTGACAAGGATTCCAGACAGAGATGGGGAGACGTTTAGTGACCTTTAATTCTGTTCCAATCTTCAGGTCCTGTGATAAATGGCTGTCCCTGTAACTCACCTCCATATAATTTTGGTACAATTCTTTGGCTTTTCCTTTCAAAATATAATCTACTCTTTTAATCTTTATCTGTTTTATCCTTTTCTTCTATTCATTCCAAATGTATTACCAAAAATATCTCAGCATTAGTGCCAAATGTGTAAGAAACAACAGCATACTGAAAAAACACTTTAAAATTTTTAATCATGTAATAAAAGCAGTATTCAGAAAATTCAGCCAATAAAGTACCCATAAGCTAAGTATCCTAATAAGGAAGTATTTGAGTTTTACAGTGTATCTTC
This sequence comes from Dolichotis patagonum, assembly GCA_004027295.1. Taxonomy (NCBI): domain Eukaryota; kingdom Metazoa; phylum Chordata; class Mammalia; order Rodentia; family Caviidae; genus Dolichotis; species Dolichotis patagonum. Next base: position 58,018 of record PVJX010007386.1, on the reverse strand, counting down.
ACACACATCATACATCATTATTTACTTCAGATACCAGCTTTTTTGGTATCAGATTATATGAATTTTTTGCAGTGATATAGTAAATATATTGATTGGTGGTTATATAATATCACAGTAAGTAGATATGTCACAATTTGTTTAAACTGCCATTTAGAGGGTCCCCAATGTTTCACTAGTGGAAACAAAGTAGGACTGAGCATATTTTGCATGTATCTGTGTTTCTCATTTGGATTATTTACTTACAACATAGTCTCAGAAATGTGATGGCAGAGGTGTACAATCAGTTCAAGTGAACCCCCAAATGCTTCTTAGCTTTGCATCTCACTGGCTAATTAAAGCAGATAATGGATGGGTCCCCAGAAGCAGTTTTTGATTTTGTGAACTTTTCTGGTGTGAAAGGCAGAAAACAAGCCATTTCTGTCTGGGTTAAATCAATTACTCTAGCACTCAAATGTCTTAACTTACAAAAGTGGTTTGAAGCTGAACTCTAGTATAACTGGGCTATAGCTATCACTATATGCTCAACAAGTAATTTCTCTGTTCCCTTGAGTTTAGAAAATAGCCATCCTCCTGATTTATGTGGTTACTGCTACAACTTGAGATTTTGGAAAAATCCGTTTTAGAGCACAAAATCTGAAAGCAACGCATTTAACCTGTCAAAATGGATCTGGGTAGGAAAGAGGGAGAAAGTTAAAGAAGACAGAGAGGCTGAAGGGAATAAAGAAGAGAGACAAGACCTATATTTTGGAACTACAGAACTTTAAGACTAGAACTAATTGCTCTAGAGATAATTTTAGTCTCTTATTTGAGTTTTGAAACTCCGTTCATTTTAAACTTTCTCAGATTCTAGCTAGAGAATAATCTAAACTTTATTAACTGGTTAACATTATAAAATGATGAATCAATTTTATTCTTGGCACTGAACTGTAATTGGCTTAATAGACATCGTTTTCTTACAGAAAAGAATTGGAATAATTAAAATTTAGAAAAATGCAATGTTAACTGAACTTGGAGAAACTATCTCGGTTTGTGTTTTGTTAATGAAATATATTACTTCTAGTAGTTACTCCATCTTATCCCTCGTGGTCCATTTTCTGAGGCAAATATCGCTAATTTGCAGATGGACCAATGGAGATGACCAGAGAATATCCATATTAGGATGAAATTGTTTGATGAAGTTTTGAAATATGAATAAAAGTATTCCAATGAAATAAACTATCAGTTAGTCAATATTCACTGATTATATTTAATAATCCAGATATTCAGTTTAACCTTGAGATAGGAGAATACAAAACATGAGTCCTTAAGAATGTGTTCATGTATACTAGCATATTAGAGCACATGCTTTAAGGAAAAGAAAGAGAAAAAATGTGGGAGGGAAATTCTGTGGGTAAGGAAACACCCTCAGAATGTGGAGCCAGAGAAGGCTTATTGGAAAAGACATCCATGCATTTAGTCCTAGTGATAAAGACAGGTATCAGTTAGTGAATATGGAAATGGGTAACATAGTGAGGGTTATCAAAACAGAAGAACAAATAAGAAATGCCATATCTGGAAAACATAATACCAATGGAGGTGGGAAGTGAGTTAAATGTACTCAAGAAGGCAGAAGGCATCAAAATATAAAGTCACTTAAAAAGTATCCTTTTTGCAGTATGGACTGGAAAGACTTTGCTAGATTGCTAGATTGCTAGATTGATTGATTGATTGATTGATTGATTTTCTGACTAAGTAAGTGGCACCGGGGTTGGAACTCTGAGTCTCAAGCATGCTAGGCAAGCATTGTGCCCCAGAGCTACATCCACATCCCCCAGTGAAGGTTCTTAGAGGATCAACGATGTGGAAGCTGAATGTTAGGCAGACCAGTGTGGTGTACCATGGAGAACGTCCTGGAAGGTGTAAAGCTAGAGGTAGAGAGGACAGTCAGCAGGTACCAGCAATGTTTCTAAGGAAAAATCATCAAGGGCTAGAGAACAAATATTTCAGATTTCACAGCCCATGTGTTCTCTATCACAATTACTCAGTTCTCTGACCGTAGCACAAAATCAGCCATACACAATACACAAATGAATGAGCATGGCAGTGTTCCAAGAGTGTTTTATTTATATACTAGGAAATTTGAATTTTGTGGAATTCTCACATGCAGTGAAATATTACTTTTCTTTTGATATTTTTCAGCTACTTAAAAGTGGGAAAAACATGTTACCAGTTGAAAGGACACTGGGAGATACTATGGCTGGGTGTGGGTGTGAGGAGGACACTGCCTTTCATAGTTTGAAAATCTCCTGTTAAGAGAATACAGCTCTTCACTAGTTTTGCTGGTTTAGAGTATGATTGTCTGGTTGGTGACCCTCAGCATTGCGGCAGGAAAGAGCAAGGGGAGGTGGTCCCTGCAATCAGAGGGAGGATCCAGAGAAAGAGATTTGGACATTGGAGGGTGCAGAAGCTGCCTTTCCTGATGATCCAGTCTTTGGGGATGGAATGGGGTGTGTAACTCTACCAAGGAAAATATTTTGAACTTCATGTGCCTTGAGTAATTTTTTTTCCTCTTGGCAAGTACCTGCTTAGCATCAAATATTTTTACTATAGAAGTGACTAAGAGAAATTAATATTCATTACTAATGTCAATCTTTCAAAATGGCTACCTGCTTTTACATTTTCAGAGGACCATCTCAAATAATCCTTGAATGCAAATGTGACCCATATGACAATAGCACATACTGAATCTGGCTGTGTACACATTGCATGACAAGGCTCTCTCAAGCTAGAATTTTTTTATTATTCCTGAATGCAGTAACTTTCATGAAATAATTAAAAAGTACATGAACTAATGATAAATGTTGGCCTATTGAAATGTGTTTTCATGAAAGTATAATAATGTGATTATGCAGCCTTAGAAGAACCTTTCTCAAACTCAGTTTTTCTCCAGCCAATCCAATCTGCAGCTGTCTGTGGCCAGAACATGCTCTGCATGAGGATTTATGAGGAGGCTTTAGAACCTCCAGCAGTCACTTTTCCCTGAACTATAAATATTCCTGAAGCAGAACAGGTATTCTGGATGACTTCCTGCTGCTTGGGTAACCATCTCTCCAGTGATGGAGACTACCATACTACCAAATAAAGACAGGATAGAGAGTTTTCAAGCTGGGGAATAGATTATAATTTCTTTAAAGTATGTCACAGGGTAAAGTTGCATAGTAGGCTCAAGATCATGGGCATAAGATTGCTTAAATTGGTTGCTTAGCTTCGCTCGGCAGAAAAGTAAATGACATAGAAAACACTAAGAAGGATTCTCACCATGTGGAAAATAAAGCATAGTCCCCATTGCTAGTGTTATTTTAAATTATGAGAATTCCTAAAAGCTCGAAGAATAATTTTAGGTAGCTAATTATAGACCCTGCTTCAATGCTATATCTTTCAAATGCAAGTCAAAATGAATCAACTATTTTTGTGAACCTGCTATGCTTAAACTTGGCTATTTTGTATGTGATTTTATAGCAACCTCCAGTGAATTGCTAATTATCCACATTTTATAGACAGAGAATAAAAGTGCTAAGAGATTAGTATATTAACATCACCATATTAATCAGAACCAGTGAAACTACTGCTACAATGATTTGAAACAGCACTTTCACATGATACTGAAATAAAGACATTCTTATGGTCATAGAGTTACTAAGAAGACCAATGGCATGTTACATTAAAGTCTGGGCTGTTATAACAAAATATCATAGACTGGATAATTTTTAAATGTCAGAAATTTACTGCTTACAGTTCTGCAGGCTGAGAAGTCTAAGGTCACCAGTATATTCAGTGTCTAGTGAAGACCGAGTATCTTCTTTACATATGGTACTTGCTTCCCATGTCCTCACACACTGGAAGGGGCAAATAGACACCCATAAAAGGGCAGAGTCTTCATCAGATAGTAACCTACTAAGTGCCTCGGCTTCCAAATAGCATCACCTTTGAGATTGGGCTCCAAAATATGAATTTTGGAGGGAATCAAACATTCATTATAGCAATTAAGGCATTGCTTACTGTTGAAAGCTTTGATGTTATCAATAATAGCATTTATTGTACAAAGCATTTCTATGTTCTAAATGAAGCTAAAAGTACTATCTTTATTTGCTAGATGAGTATAATAAAGCAAAGAATCTCTTCCCTAGTATTGCATGCCAAGTTACTGTCTGTATTAATTGACTGAGACAAAATCTCGGATACAATGTAAAGGAGTAGACATTTCATTTGGTGCATGGTTTAAGGAGATTCAGTTCATGGATTTCTGACTGCAAGGCACAAAATTGTGGCAGAGGATTCAGTAGAACAGAGATACTTAGTTCACGGCAGCTGGAAAGAAGAGCAGGGTAACTGAACTGGATATGAAGGGCCAGAGACTCAAGGCCCTTCATACTCAAGGCCACACCCCATAGCAACCCGAGAAGAATGCTTTACTAATCTCATAGGTAACTGTCAACCCAGTTAAATTGACAATTAATCTTTACTGTCACAGTAAAGGGTCAGAACTGCATGTCAGGAGTTCTGATTCCTAGAACTGTGATACAAACCCTATGCACTAACATTGCCAGAACTCTGCAGTTGTTTAAAAAAAATGGGCTTGTACCACATATATTTCAGAATTAGAAAACCGCAGTTAAAATTTAGCAAAACACACTAGTTTCTTTGTTCTAGTTCCTTCCAAAGGTCTAAAAGAGTTGGATTAGATATTCTTTCAGCAGGGCAATATTTTTCTTCTCCAAACTGCATAACCGTAAGATTCTCTTCCCTTGGAAAGTCTTGTAGACACAGCACACCCATGTGGAGATTTCTCCTTCTGCATACTGCCGTCACTTTACAGAATACCAACTACTACCCGACTCCCTTCATTTTGTGTCAAAAACAAATCCAGACGAAGAACTATTGTTTCCCGAAGCATAGGGCTTCAAATGTAGGATCCCCTTTAGTATTGGTAAAGAGAAAGAATCAGCCAAGCTGGAAATTTCTGCTCACTTATTTTTCCCTCTGTCTCATACAAGCACACACACAACACAAACAAATCATGCTCATTTTCTAATCAGCCATTCACCCTAAGAGAATCATCATCCCGCTCTGACCACATTTGTGAAACGCAGGCCTCTTTGTGCAAAGATAAAGGAGGTTTCTATTCTCACCACAGATTGCCTTTCTTTTGAAATATATTTTGTGGTTCATTCAGCCCATTTCCAGAGTATGAAAAGAACAGTGCATGGTAATTAAGAGCCGTCACACACACAGCAATATCATCATAATGGCTGGGAATATGGGCCCAATTTTCCCCACAGGTTCACTTGCAGATGGCTCACTTTGATCCTTACACCACGCTGCAGTGCCTGTGTTGGAGGCTTTCATAATTTGCTGCCACATGGTTTACATTTCCAGGGACTTCCTCTTCCTTTGCTAGCACCAAAGAAGACCTGATTCAAGAGAACAAATTGGGATGTACTGCTTCCAAGCCATTTCATCTAGCCTGCCAAGTTACTTGACCGATACAGACAGGTTCTCTCAATCCAAGTGCAGAATCATAAACCGCAAAACAATACTCTGTCCCCTCCAAAATAATATCCCTTTTATGTGATACTTTGCCACCCTTGATTTTTTTAATCTGCATCTATTATTAAACTATTTTAAGACTTCAGATTCTATTTTAAGTTGATAAAGTCACTGAGAATAAAAGAAATTAAATAACTTGTCCATGTTTACACCACTAATTCAAGTGTGAGGGATTTGAGCTCAGACTTCCCTAAAGTCAGGCAGTGATTTCAGTAACCCCAAGAGAGACATTATAAGCTTGTAGTTGAGACTGTGGGAACTGGTGAAAGTGTTTGCGCCCCACCCTTGCCATTTATTAGTTATACCACCTTGACAACGTTGTATACTCCTTGTAACTCAATTTCCACACCTAAAAATTTGAGGATGTTAGTGACTCTCACTGCCACTTTATGGATTGTGGTCTCACAGGTTCAATGTCTTTTAGTATCCTTAATAACTACTAAAGACACTATTAGTCCTTTTCCTACTTTTAGTATAATATAAAGCAGATTCAAGTTGAAAAGTACAGTACATTGAGCTGAAAAATAATTTGTATTTCCATTGTTTATAAAATTTAATATTTATCATATGCAACTTAATACTCAGAGAAAAGTATATTATATATAGAAAAGCATATATACACATCTATTCTTTCATTAATTTATTCATCAAAATATAAGTATTGTAATCAAAGTGGTCTCAACTAATAATAAAAGAAATGCAGGAAGATGATTCTTAGTTTGGGGGAAATGAGCTCCTTGTCGTCCTTACTTCTATTCTGAGTAAAAATCTCAAACCATCAGCTGATTTGCGCAGAAGTCTGCTGATTGTCACTGCTCAGGGGGACAGGTCCTGGAGAAACTGTGCTTCTCTTTCTAAGCAATCTCACCTCTTCACGCAGCAGCACAAATGTGAGTCCCGCAGTGGGCTCTCCCTTTGTGGCAGAAGAAGAAGTTCGCTTTGTTGGCAAGTACAGAGGAGGCGCATTATTTATGTAGTTTCACACTCATGAGCCAGACTGCGGAGTGGACAGAAGGTTGATGCTGGACTTGGAAGATCAGGAGCACAGCCCTGACATCTACTGCTGGCTGCTCTAGAGCTGAATCGTCAGAAGAGCTGAGTTCCCACGGACACTCTTGCACCTTCCTGGCTGTCTAAATGGTGCACCTCGATTCAGTGAGCTGTACTTTCTTCTGTGAAAAGAGGGTCTTAGTAGCAACTTCATGACATAATGGGGGGATTAAATGAGTTATTACAAGCCTGAGTGCTATGTCAGCAGAGGTCATTATAACATGATCATTATTTAATTAACAAAAGGCGCAAAACTCAATGTCTCTTTTCAATACTGACCTCAAAATCTTTGAAAAATCATTGCCTTCATCTGGCTTTCTCTTCTAGTTCATCAGAAATCAAACTTACCAATTGTCCTCTCTAGAGAGAAAAGTCACTGTCACATTCCTGCGAGATCCCCGAAAGGCTTTTGTAAGTGCTGTTCACCCTGGCGCACAGACTGTGGCTAACCATTCACCCAGTCCTGACAAAGTCACGGAAGGCGGTTATCAGCAGGGATGAGTGTTCAGAAGAAACTGAGGCTCCAGTTCTGGGTAACTTGCCTACAGCCAGATGCAGGAAGAGCCTAGACAAAACCTCAGGCCTCCTTCCTAGAGCTTTATTTTCTTTGTCGCTCTGCCTCTTTACGGAAAGAAGTCCAGAGGGAACTGCCATGCACCACCTGTCATTTCTCTAAATTTAGACATGAAAATTGATTCTGAAGAGGAGAAAGAAGAAAGCTCTACTCACCTGTGGTTCTCTTCCCTAAGTGTTTGTTTCTGTGTCGGGGAGGGATACAGCCAATATGCAGCAGCAAAGTAGCCATCAGAGGTTCAGGTCTTTTAAAATGGGTATATTAACTAAGATACAGATTTAAGTTGGTATATTAACTAGGGAATAGATTCTTAGCACCATTTCACAGATGTTTGTTACATGATAACTATACACAAAAGTCAAAGACACCCTTCATAAATGTTAAGGTTCCAGTGGATCTGAGCATGAGCTGAGTCCTGAAAGGTCAAGTCCCCAGCCCAAGATTCTGTTTGCTTGAGGAAGTCCTTCTGCCTTTCAAGACTCAGTTTACCTCCACATAAAATAAATTAGGTCATCGGGGTACTTGCAACCTTTGATGGTTTCTGTTCCAGCACATATTTGCAATTTAAAACCTTGTCTATTTCTTCCAAAGGAGATGGACTGGCAAAAAAAAAAAAAAATAGCAACACACAAGTAGAGAGGGTAGTTAAGGGAAAAATCAGAACCATGCAGACAAAAAAGAAATAACTGTACTATAAACATAGATGAAATAATTACTATAATTGAGTGATAAATAGCATTGCAATTTATCTAGGCCTTTAATTAATTAGTCTTCAGTTGGTATTCTTGTTTGTTTGCTCCTCCAATCATAAACACCCATGATCAGGAGGAGGCAGGCAAACCAGTCTGGTGTCAGAGCACAGGAAAGTACAGAGAGGGATGTTCCTCACACTCCTCACTCTCTCATCAAATGTGAATTGAGTTCACACACTTGAAAAACTCAAAGTGAAAATCCAGATGTACTTGTCTTACTTGCACAGGGACTTTGCGCTATCTTCATCACCTCCCCCACCCCAGAATACTCCCTCCTCCCCACTCCTTTCTGCTTTGGTCTTCAGTCATGTCTGCTTCCCTAGTGCCTCTCCTATTGGACCAGAACCTGGGTACAGTGATTTCTGGCTAATTTTACAAATTATTTTAAAATTTGTTCCCTGTGAATTATGGCCAGAATCATATGATACAGACAACCCAAACTGCATAATTTATTTATCTGCGCAGAGATTTCTGTGTTCCACAGACATTTACAGATCCTCACTGAATCCCCACTCTGTGCTAGGCAGGCCTGACAAAGAAGCCACTGCTGGAGCAGCATTGCGGGTGTTCTTCCAGAGCAGAGTTTCTCTGCCACAGTGCCATTGACGTTTTGGGGTGGGTCATCCTTTGCTGTGGCAACTGTTCTGTGCCTCGTCGCCTGTTTCACAGCAACCCTGACAATCTACTGACTAAATTCCTGTAGCACTCTGTCTCCAGCCATGAAAGTCAACATGTGTATCAAACATTGCCAAATGCCACCAGAGGAAATGTCACCCCAGAAGAGAACCAGTGTCAAAGGGCTGCAGGTTGTCACCAACTTGAGGCCGCAGAATAATGCTGTACGGTGATCAGGAGCCAAGTGGTCGGGATCTGCTCTATGCTTTCTAGCTTTATGACTCAAGCACAGTAATTCAACCTGTCTGTGCCTCGGTTTTCCTATATAGAAAAATGTGGGTTATGACAATGTCTGTTTCTGGAATCGTAAGGGTCACTGCGGTACATTGCCATTAGCTATTTGCATTCCTGTGTCCCTTCTAGTTAGTGAAGTTCTGCAGGACAAGAACCTTTGTTCTCATTTATTTTACTAGACTCAGGACTACTATGTCTGCAATCTTGCTTTAGTGCTCACAAAGGAATATGAAGCATTACCTTTTCCTGAGTTCAAATCTTGTTTTAATCACCCATTATTGAACTAATGCACCTGCCACCTGGATACCATATCTAATGGCACAGAGATAACAGTGATAAGGAAGTATATTAACAACCATTCAGGGCTGTTGCGATAAATAAGGGAATTAACTGATAAGAAACTCTCTGTCCCAAGTAACTCACATAATATATTCCCAAATAAATGTGTGACTGAAAACAGATGCTGGGGTAGAGAGGAACAAATGAGACTTTCACATTCTATGTTGCTCAGGATGGGGAGAGAACACTCGAGATGGTCTCACTGTCCTGGTAAGAGACCCCCATCTCCAGAAACAGCACATGCTCTGTAATAATTCTGTGGTCCAATAAAACTTTTATGAGCCACCCATACTGTGCCATCTAACACATGCACTAACCCAAAAGCAGGTCCTGATGGCCACCTGTACCCGTTGTGAGTGTTCTCAGTAGGCCCTGTAATGGTATCAGGATTTCTTTTCTCTTTGCATATTTAATGTCAAAGAATTCAAATTCAGTATAAGAATTAAAGAACAAATGACTTCAACATTAAAAACCATCATCAGTCAGGGTTTACTAGAGAAACAGATATAACACAAGATACACAAATGTATAAGAAGTTACAAGATTGGCTTACAATGGTCAGCCACAAAGTCAGATGAGGGAGTGTGCAGAGGGTTCTGCAAACTGAAGGCTGAAGGGTCCAGTTCAAAGGCTGGAGCTTACTTCAGTGTTCTGTGTAAGTCTGTATCAGGAGGCCAGTGGGTCTACAACAGAACACTGAAGAATCTATGATGAAAGGCTGAAGTCTACCACAAAGACTGAAGAGTCCCAGGCAGAAGCCAAACAGCCTGTGCCAGTGGCCAGGAGATGCCATCCAAACTGAAGGCGAAGACTGGAGCTCCTGTGTAGAATCGCCAATAAAGCCCTCCTCAGCTGCCTTTTATTGTAAGCAGGCTGCTCCCCTGGGGTGGGTGTAGCACTCATGCCATCTGCCATCTGCATGCCTTCCGCTTGCACAGGCTAAGAATCTTACAAACTAGGGACCCTGGCCCCCTGCTGAATCACTTAAACTTCAGGCCTCAAACTGACACCATGAACAATATCCTAGAACAGTAATGGTTTGTGCTTTACACCCCAGGAGTAGAGTTGCTGAGCCACTTGGTTAAGCTTCTAGAATTCTCAAGTGCATAAACCATAACAAGCCATAACACTTGTTAGGCAAATACAGTGAATATCAAAACCACAATAGAAGCATATGATAGAAACCTTAAAAATACATTAACAGCAAAATTAGCAGTTATTGCTATAACAAATAATTATCAACTAAAATATATATAGCTATTGTCAAAGACCACAATTGTAGATTGTATTGTCTTTATTTAGTTCTGTATAAAATCAGCATGTTAATATCTTTCTCTCATCATATCTTTCTACCTAATATATAATTGTTCCAATATCCCATACAAATAGTGATCTTTGGTTATCAAATCTAGTATGACTATTGTTTCCAAGTGACTTAATACTGGTGAATATTTTGCAAAGTTGTTATACAAAAATATCAAGCTCCAGGGGTCTATTGCCCATTCAAGAATTATAAGAAATGTGGGGCTGAGGATTTAGCTAAGTGGAGTGAGCATCTGCCTGGCAAGCATGAGGTCATGAGTTCAATCATTGTACCAAAAAACAAAAAATTGCAAGAAAATTTCAAAAGTTTGAAAGAATAGCAGCTTGCTAAACCACTGAATAACTTTTCAAACAATGAATTTTTATACATTCTACTACTCTTTTTCTGAATTATAACTGACGCTTAGTTTGGAGGAATATGTTATTTTAAAGCCAAATTGCAAACCCAATTCTAAAATAAAACAATATTTTAATTTGCATGTTTTACACAAAGTAATTTTCAGACTAATGTTACAAATTTCCATTAGAAGAATGAGGCCTGATTGGAGATGCATAGTCGTTGTCCAACATGGCTGTCATTAGCAAGTGATATTGTTGATGACAAGGAATAGCTTTGATAATAAGGCCTTGAAGCATCAGGAGGCACAGAAGATGTAGGCATCTCAGAAGATGTAACACCAACAGGTGAAAAACTACTGAGCTGCAACAAAAACTGGAGTCTGTTAACGAATACAGGAACAATTACACGACACATCTTTCTGGACAATAATTTAATTCAAAGGGGCAAAGCACTAAAACTAAACTCGCATTTTAACAGAATGATTTAACATCAAAATCCTGATGATCCTATATTGGTGGTAAAGAATACTTTCAAGTTCACTGCAATGCACACCCTAAGAGTTTTATCTAGTAAAATACTAATGTTTTCCTTCACTGACACAGTACTTCAGAGATCTTACTGGAATTCGCTCTTGGATTTTTTTTTTAATATCATAGAAAAAAGAAAATCTCTGATTTCTCTTGTTAAACAAAGAAGGTTCTTTTAAATTTCATTCATGAAGTGGTAGTTCATGAAGAAGACATTAAAATAATATCAATTCACAGTTTAAAAAAAAAGTATTACGCATTAAACCAGCAAATGCATTACACTTACCCTTGAACTTTAGAAACACTTGAAATAGACTGATGTCCAATATTTCATTATTTAAATGCTAATATAAACATTCAAATAATTCCACATAAAAGAAAACTTGAAGAAACCATTATCAACTTATAGTATAGAAAATACCCAAAAGTTAAATCAAATTATTAAGAAACATTTATATTTGAAATATTATTGATTCATAGTATACATTAATCATATGCACCCATAATTTTCTACTTAATTTATATCTTCTTAATTTATATCTAATGTATTAAATGTGTATATATTACAGATCAAATTGGTAAGTTTTGTACTTTCCAAAAACTCAACTCCATTTTTGAGTGTAAAATAAGTCAAAGATATTACAATTGCCATACAATGATTATTTATAAGAATTATAGTGCTTCTGGGAAGGAGAGGTGCAGATAGAGGGTTATTTTCTCTGTAATACTGTCCCAGTATCATAAATAAGGCCTATAACACATGAGCGTTAACTTGGTGTTATCATGAAAATTTTAGACACTAGGAATAAGATCAGCTTCAGGAGAAGCTCAAGCAACACCAGGAAGCAGCTGCTTATTGTCTTCAAATTCCAATATACAAGTCCCGCTGAAGAAATTGTGTTCCCTGTCCAAATGAAGTAAACTGGGCTGCCAGTTCCTTTGCATCTTCTAATGTGCTATAGAAGTTGTCTGGCACAAAGTAATTCTGGGTTCCATTTGCAATAGCAGGAATAACTATTTCGTACACCAAGAGTACTTGATGGGTTATTGAATATTAATAATATTCTGGTGGTCCTCGTTTGTTTTTCTTGCAGTAATAATCCAAGTGCATTGCCGCACAATTAGAAAGATTGGATTTTAAAGACTATACACTAATAGGAGGAAGCTTTGTTCCAGAAAAATGAGTATTCATGCATCTTTCAGCTTCAGTGGGGCTTGGTCTATGCTGCCCATTGAGATGAGCAGGGAAAGTTAGTGGCTTTTTTAGGGTTTGGAGTATCTGTCTTCTTTGTTAGCATACACAGTCAGGTTTTCAGGATTGGGGCTAACCTGACCCAGTGCCATTGCTAGGTGTTCTTTGTTTACTGATTTTGCCAGTGCTACCTCAATACTCACTGCATCAGTGCATTTTCCAGTCATAACCATAAAAACCAATGCTGCTTCGCTTCAAGTACCAGTTCAAACTTCACTGCATTTTTTTTCGTATTTGTGTTTTCTTCACCCATGAATACAGTTTCCCTTTGGGTCTTCAAAGACTGACTTTAAATCTCTGACACTAAGGACCACAAACTTCTGCCATGTTTTCAGGCCAGTAGGTTGTAGCAGGGGTCGCTGTAAGGAAAGGGGGTTCATATTGGTCCTCCCATCTCCTCTTGGCTCCTACTGGGCACTGCTATAGGTGGCCTTGCACTGTCAGTATTTCTGCCCACTTTTCCCAGACAGCTGGTCCACTGTACCTCATACCTGCACTGCATCCCCTGGATGGACTTTCTTCTGCCCAAAACATAGGATTATTTACAGTCTCAGCATAAGACTTCACCTGGCTAGAAGCTACAAAACTGTTATCCTGAACTGTCAATAGTGGTCCTGCTGCTCTGCTTTAAGCCCCATTACCCAGGCACCATCGTGTGCACCTCTGTGACCACCTTCTCCTTGTGCTTCCTCACATGACCCACCTCTTTGTAGACACAAGAAATACTCCCAGTGTCTCTGCATTCTCGGGTCTTGATGGTTTTACACAATACCCTCTGCTTCTCTGTCCAGAGACTTTCCAGTCATCCTTGGCACAGCCTGCCTGTCACCTGTCTTGCACAGTGTTCTCCTGGCAGAGGGAAATGACCTGTCCTGGGGCATTCACTTCTCACCACGCTCACGTTTTCTACAGAGCTATGTCCAAGTGTTATCTGTTCCTATATCTGATGGCTCTCCCAGGTCACCAGTTGAGGTAGCGTCACCAGGGCTCCCCTTTACTTTGTGCAATCTGGAAAAGGCCCCCTTCTTCCTATTCCAGCTCCTTCGCAGTCAATGCTGTCCTTGTTGCTTTGCTAAGCATAAGCCTGCTTCCTCAGTTTCCACAAGTAAAGCAACTAAAGTATGGCTTCCAGCTTCACGGGGGCCTGGGGAAAAGCTCAACCTGGTCTGCAGAGCACAGTTCTTATCTCCACCCTGGCTTTCCCTTCTCTAACCTTGCCTCCTCTCCTCAGCAGATAAATCCTGCTCTTCCTTCACCAACAGGAACTTCACCAACTTCTCCAAATCCTTGAGGACAAGACATTCAGTCTCTTCAGGACTTTCTTATCATCAGCAGCATAATCAAATCATAACCTAATTTAGTAAGTCTCTTTATCACAGAATCATTTGGCTCTTCTAACAAAAAAATTGTTTGTCTCCATTTTATCATACCTGTGTTTTCAGTGCCTACTATCAGATCTAACCAAAATATATATTTACTGATTATCTGAATGAATTATTGGCAAGGTGGTACATATGGAAGTAATTATCACTTAAAAAGAACCTACATAGGTTATACTGTATCAATTCTACTATTATTTTCTAAGTGACTTTTGACTCATTGCTGAGACAAAATACCTGATATCCAAAACTAAGGAAGGAAAGGTTTATTTAACACAGGATGTGTGGAAGTTTCAGTTTGTAATTGGCTGGCTCAAAGGTAGGGTGGCACATGGTAGAGGGCAACAGTTCATGGCAGCTGGCAGAAGAGAGAAAAAAAAATCAAACACTAAAGGAGTAAAAGGGAGGAGCAAGCCTCTTTCTCTTCCTTATATTAGATGCAAACTACCCATCCCAGGGTGGATGTAGCACTTACACCGCCAATCCCAGCACTGTACAATGAATCAATTACAAACTCTAGATTCAGTTGCTGGCAAAATGTCTGCCCCCAGTGCCTACTTGAGGCTTTGAGGGGGGCATCCAGACACAAACCATAACAGTTTTCATGACAATAGTTTTTACAAGAAGGTAAAGGCCCAGCTGGCCATCTTGCATTCCTCACACTACTGAAGGAGGTATTTGGTCCTGCACTCTGATAATGACAGGAAAATCTATAGCAAGAAGGAAAAATGGAACCACAGATGACACATGAAACTAGACCTTTCACAGGGGCCTGGGAAGAAGCTCAACCTGGTCTGCAGAGCACAGTTCTTATCTCCACCCTGGCTTTCCCTTCTCTAACCTTGCCTCCTCTCCTCAGCAGATAAATCCTGCTCTTCCTTCACCAACAGGAACTTCACCAACTTCTCCAAATCCATGAAAACTAGATGATAGTGAAACTAGATCTGTTAATTTCAGGAACAAGAAGGCATAAATTTGTTTTTTCCTTAGAGTCCTGTTAAAGATAAGATGAGGTTGATGAGCCAATTTAGTGGGGGAAGCCACAGCACACTAGAGGGATCACAGGGGTGGGGAGTCATTCTGCCCTAATTTCAAATGTGGTTCCACAAGTGAACTAACTTACCTGTGCCTCATTTTGTCACAATGAGATGACACTTGTCTTGGAAAAAGAATCTTGGAACACCATCTTCTCTATCTTTCTTGGAGTCTTTAATGGAGATCTAAGTGAGGACAAAAGTCAGACGAAGAAACCTTATTAATTTAGACATCTGTCTCACACTTTATGTGGGTTATGCTACCTGTGGAAGGCTGGGTTGGATTATACATGACACACATAGAAGACTTTGAGTTCTTAAGTCTAAGGCTGAGGCTAAAAATGGGAGGAAGCAACAAAGACCAATAAGGAGATATCAAAAGGCTTGAGTTTCAGGAAAAACATTAATCCCAAAGCAAAGCAGAGAACTCTTCAGGGAGATCTGAGATTGTAAATTTGCTTGGCCCAGCAAAGGCAGCCATGGCACCAAAGTGTGACAGAACTATTTGTGGCTCTAAACTATTTGATTCTGCAGTTGTGGACCATAAAATCTGTCTGTCTGTCTGTCTGTCTGTCTGTCTGTCTGTCTGTCTCTTCCTCTCTCCATCTTTCTCTCTCTCCCTCTCTCCTCCCACTTCTTTTCCTTCCTCTCCCCCAGAATGCAAATTCACCAAGAGAAGGAGCATAATAACGTACTCAGTCACTGCCCAGTGTGAAGTGGCACTGGATGATTGGTCTTCACCACAGGCTTCCAAGCCATGACTGTCATTAAGTCAGCTGCTCTTCTGTGGCCAACTGGCTGTAGCTGTACTGAAGATTGCATTGTGGTACAGTACAGCTTCTTCCAACAGGATTCCTAGATGGAACATAAACTCACGGTACCTCAAGTACAGATGCCTATCACAGAAAAAATGGAGAAAATGGTGTACTTTCTAATATTTACCAGAAAACTGTTGAAAGAATCCAAGTAACTATGAAGTATCTATGACCTCTATATCTGTAAAGTTCAGTGTTTCTGATATTACAGTAAATTAGAGTATGTCTTATGGTACAGAGAAAGATAGTTTGATAGCAGTCAGACTTACCCTATCTTACCACTGAGAAGTACCAGGTTTTGCTGCCAAGGAGATCATTGGAGTTGGAGTGAAAGGTATAGTCACAGCCATTTGAAATCCTGATTTTGATGCTTACTATGTTTACCAATGATGTGCAAAATGACTTAAATGTTCTAAAGTTTAGTTTTCTATTCTGTAAAATAGCAATCCAAATAGTCCCTACCTCATAGATGTTATTGTTTTATTTAATTATTTTTTATTTTAAAGAGGGTAAAATTAAACACAACAAAACAAAACAGAACACAAGAAAGCAATGTAAGAGACATAAATTTCAAAGCAAGACAATCAGAGATCTTCACTATCTATCATATTGTCTCTTGTTTTCTTCCAAGTAGTTGTCCATATCATCACATATAGAGAATTCACACCAAACAACATAATATGGAGCTGATCTGAACAGGATGAGGAAGGTGTTTTAGGTCTTCAAGACCAGACAATAGGGAAGCCAACAATGGCTGTTATAGTGTCTCTCATTCTCTTCAAAATAGCTGTCCATACCTTCACATATGTTGAACTTAAACAAAATAAAACATGCTAAAATCACTCTGAACAAAGAATGATAGTATTGCTGGAATTCATATCATGATGCTTCAGAATCAGTACTGGGTACTGTAGTGTCTCTTTTCCTTCAAAGTAGTTGTTCATTTCATCATGCGTTGCATAATTGGTTCTTATAAAATGTTTATAAGTACTACACATGCATGAGTCTCTACATGTATATCTATCCTTTCTGTATTAGAGGGAAAAACAAAACAAAATGAGACAAAACAAAACAAATTCCTAGAGAAACATGAAACAAAAAAGTCATATAAAACCGCAATACAAGGTGATCTACAATGGTTACTATGATGTCTCAGCAGTATATAACATTATTAATAAAAACAAAACATTGGCGATATTATAAGACTTCAAAAGCAGGTAATAATCAAACTAGAGTGGGTATCCAAGTGAATCTTGTCATCTTCAGTATAGTTGCCTATACTCTTAGACTTGATACTAACAATCATAACAGATTCTAATAAAAGCAGTCAATACAAAAGAGCAATCTAACAAATCAGATTCAAATAAGATCAGTCATAATAAGACAAGGTAAGTTATGCAGGGCTTCACATTAAGTTAATAGGAAATTAAGGATGATCACCATAATACATCCTGCTATTTTGGGGATAGCTGTCCATGTCCTCAAATCTAGTGTAAGTGGAAAAACTGGAACAGAATATAATCCATCTAAACAGAGTGGTGAGAATAATGTAGATTTTAAATCCTGTTACACTATTAACAATATCCTCTGCCTTCTTTTTAGACTATTCCTCCCCTTTCACTCCCACAGGATTCACTGCCCATTTTGGGTTCCACTAACTCCCTCAGTTTTTAGATTGCGGGGAGCAACCTGCTATTTATCCTAACTGGTTCTGAACCTTCTGACTCCTGGGCTTGATCTTGAGTTGTACTCATTTACCTATAAAAAGTCTCAAGGTTTTCCTTCATTATACCTGAGTAGTTCTCTACTGCACAAAACTATCATGTCCTTTCAACCTATCTGCAGGTGCTGGATGAGCTGCCCCTATTTCTCTCTGGTTCCCTGTCACATAAAGCATTTTTTCTCATGTTTGACTTTCTATGCCTAAACCCTCTTTCAGGTTAATTATGTTTCCAATACAGAGCATCTCGATGGACCCTATCTCCTGATCTATTCTGCCTGTGTTTCTTTTTGTTAGTATATCAAGGCCATCTATGTTAGAGATTACAGCCAACCTTCTCTGCCTCATTTCTACTATTCTATTTTTCTGCCACTGGTTGTCTATTTTCTTCTTTCATTCCACTGTCTGTCCCATTCATTGAGGCCTCTCTGCCACTGTTCCTGAAATCCTGGTTTTTTTTTTTCTCTTTCTCTCTCTCTCTAGAATGTCCTTCAGTATTTTTTGTAGGGTTGGATTGGTGGTCACAAATTCTCCCAGTTCCTCTTTGTCATGGAAGCATCTTGTTTCTCCAATGTCTAGAGACAGTTTTTCAGGGTACATCAATCTGGGGTGGAGGTTATTTTCTTTCAGGGCTTGGATTACTTTGCTCCATGCTCTTCTTGATTTGATGGTCTGTGTCCAGAAGTCTGCTGTGATTTTGATGGGTGTTCCTTTATAGGTGATCTGTTGTTTTTTTCCTCTGATGGCTTTTAATATTGTGTTCTTATATCAAATTTTTGGGATCTTGATTATTATGTGTCTGTGTGTAGCTCTATTTTGGTTGTAGGTGACTGAAGTCCTGTATGCTTCATACATCATTTCCTTTTGTTATGCTTATTAAGTTTTCCGTAATTATTTCTGTGAATAGCCTTTGTAATTTCTTTGTTTTGACTCCTGCTTCTTCATTCACATGTTTTATTCTTAAGTTATAAATCCTCTTGTGATCTTCTAGTCTTTGTATTGTTACTGCCTGTTTCCTTGTTATTTTTAATAGATCTTTCCTTACTTGATCACACATTGCAAACCTGTCTTCAAGTTTTGATAGTCTATCCTTAGTTTCTTTCAAGCAGTTTTGTCAGCTTTCAATGGAGTTTTTAGTTTCCTGGTAATCTCTTTGAAGCTGCTTCATGTATTCTAGGTTTACTTTATATTTTTCATCGAATGTTTCTCTCCTTTTGTGTTCCTCCATTCTTCTGTCTGTGTCTTCTTGAGAGGTGCTTAGCATTTCTTTTATTAATCTGCTTATATCTTGCTTAACTTGAATTAATATTTCAGTTTTGAGCTCATCTATGAGGTCCCAAAGATATCTCTTTATGTCTGCTGATGCCATGTTTGGTGTTGCATGTTTGCTGCCTTCAATATCTTTTGTATTTACCTCTCCTGGATCAATATTCTTGGGGTTGGGGGTTGGGAGACTTTTCTTATTTCTTTCTCTTGTCATGTTTTTGGTTCCTTCCATACAAGTGTACAGTGGAGTTCCCAGCTCCTTTCCTTGTTGGTTACAGCTCCTCTGAAGCACACTGGCTAGGGATTTTTGCCCTCTCCAGTCCACTGTTAGCCACTGAGGTGCAGGCAGGGGCAGTGTATGCTAGCCCCTCCTCTCTGGGCCAGGCAACCTTTGCAGGCCTTCACTGAGTCAGTGCGCGCTGCGTGTAGGGAATCAGTTTGGGATGACTTATTGGGTCCTAGTCAGGGATGTGACCCAGGCCAAGCAGATCCCACCAATCTGCTCTGGGAGGGGAGCAACCAACTGAAGTCACTTTCATTCCCAGTTTGGCCATCCTGTCTGACTCCAACATGTCCTCTAGTTGGCCACCCCTTTCCTGTGGGAGGGTCTTATTCCCAGCAATCACCGAGGGTCAACGCGGGTCCCACTCTGGCTCTCTTCTCTGTTGGGCTCCCCGACCTCCGACTTCAGCGTGTCAGCACAGCTGTAGCAAGAGTTCACGGCAGCTCCATGCAAGTTTCATGTGCGGGGCAGCTTAGCTCCATGCATGGGCCACTCAAGCCAGTCCCATCAGCGCAGGTTCAAGCACTCAGGCTGGACTTGGTGAGAGTACCATAACCACTGGTCTTAGCTTCTCTAATCATAGCCTTCAGGACTTTGCATTTGAGATCTTTTCCCTTCAGTTTCTTCATGGGTCGAGAGAATCCATCTTCCTCTGTCCAGGTTTCTCCAGGATGATTTATTCTGGCATCTGAGCTGTCCCTCTCAGAGAGGCTTCTCGTCCTGCTATCTATCAGTCCACCATCTTTAGCTCCTCCTCGTAGATGTTATTTTGAGAATGAAGGGAAACATTGGCTCTGAAGCATGTATTTCAGAGATTTGCCTACAGGAAGTGCTCTATAAATTGTATTGTGTGCAGTACTCATGGGACTCATAACTGCAACAGTAACATAATCCCAGAGCCTAAGACCCACCTATCTGTCCCTGGATTCTGAACTGTTTGTCTTTGCTAAAAGACAGTCACCCTACATTCACTCAGAGCAGCACAAGTTAGCAGTTGTGACTTCCTGACATCCTAGGAGTCTTCACTGTCTACCAAAAACCAATTTTAGTCCACTCACATGATTTTTCCATCCTTCCCTTATGGCAGTAACAGGCTTGTTGTTTTCTTGTTATCTCTGTTTTGTGCTCTGCCTTATTATATGCACATGCCATGCTCCACAAAAAAAAAAATCTGGCTCGATTCAGGTATAGGTTAGTCTTAATTGAGCACTTCCCATAGGCCAGGCTTTGCTTAGATATTTCATCCTAAACCAGTCTTTTATCAGTTTAACTATTTTACAGCAGAGTATTTGGAATTATAGAGAAGTTTAAGCACAACTTGCCAAGTTACTCTACCTGCAAATAATTGAGCAAACATATGGAATAATTTCCCAGATCTCACTGACCGCTGGCCATTCTGTGTTCCCAAACTTTGCAAAGCAACTCTGGAAATGATTGCTACAGCTTGCGTCTTGAGTGTCCCTCAAAGTCACAGATGTTGAAGGTTTAGCTTCAGCCTGTGTTGCTACTGTGAGATGGAGGAATCTTTGGAAATTAGGCCAGTGGAAAAAAGTTAGGTCATTCAGAAAGCATGGGTTCTCTGTCTCTCTCTCTCTCTCTCTCTCTCTCTCTCTCTCTCTCTCTCTCTCTCTCTGTCTCTCACTGTCTCTCTCTCTATAGCTCTCTTTCCTCTCTCCTCTCTCCTCTCTCCTTTCTCCTCTCTCCTTGTTCCTTTCTCCTCTCTCCTCTCTTCTCTCTCCTCTCTCCTCACTCTTCTCTCCCTCTCTCCTCTTTCTCTCTTTGTCTCTGGTTCCCTGCCCCTCCCCTTCTCCCTCTTTCTCTTCCTCCTTCCTCCTCATCATGATTCTCCCTCTCTCTCATCCTCCATCTTCCTCATCATAAATAAACAGGCATCCTCTGCAAAACATGGCTGCCCAAAGCAGCAGGGCCATGCTACCATGAATTGAAATTCTCTGAAACTATGTTCCAGAATAAACCATTTCTCCTTCAACTTGTTTATCTCAGGCATTTTGCTACAGGAATAGAAAACTGACTAATAAATTAATGATGGTGATATTTGTAAAAATGTCTACAACAATGATAAATTCCTACCCTCCAGCTATTGGTAATCTTGCCAACTTACTGTTCACAAGGAAGTAATTATCATAAACAAGGGCCTCTCATCTACAGAGAAAGACTAACTTTTGGTGGTTGAAGGGTGATGTCTATACCCTTGTCAGACCCAGACTAGGAAACACCCTAGAAAGGAATCCAAGTCATCCTGCAGCCTTTGGTCCTTTGAAAAAATGGCCAGGAACTGTTTTGAGGCTCTTCTCAACTCTCATTACTGTGTGATTTCCCCCTTCGTTCCTTTCCTTTTATTTGTTTTTTAAAATTTTTTGTTCTTACCAGCACGTAATGATTACATTCCTTGTGGGAAAACGGTACATGTACTAACACATCTTAATTGTTTTTCTCTTTCTCATCTTACTTTTTTTATTTAGCCTTGCTGGGATTAAAACATTTGCTTGTGGCACTTTATTTCTCATCTCAAATGTGAAATCTTCACCAACTACTTTTCTTCTTGTTAAATCTGTTATTGTCCTAAAAATCTTGGAGCGATCATCTCTAAGAGAATTCAATCATTATTTAAGATCTTCAGTGGTATCTATTGAATATAGGCTTATTTTTCTAGGCTTCCTTGTTTGTTTGTAGGCCCTGCTCACTCCTGCCAACAGTATCCTTTATGGAGAATGCGTTGCTGCTCTTTGCTTACTACAAACTTTCACAAGTCATGTAGTCTACTGCTAAAAACATTCTTTTAAAGTCCCACATTGTAACATCAGTTTTTATTTATCCTTTTTATTCATTGACTCAACAAAGGGAATCAGATTTAAAATTTTAGTAGTCATGTGGTGCTCAGATGCTGTGAAACTTGTTAGATTTCATACTTAGTGAATTTTGACACAAAAATCTTGTCCCAGTACTTTTGATTTGTACTCCTGTTGCAAGCTAGAACTTGTTGAATTCAATTCTTCACAGTTCTTTCCTGCCAAAACAATTTCTTTGGTACTGGTCATTCTTTGATACTTGTAGCATGTGCTGGAACCAACTAACAAAGCGTACCAAGGTAGTACTGCACAAACACAGCTTACTTAGAGTGCCAAGAATTATGTGAGACCTTGGGAATGCAAACATAAATAAGCCACGCTTCTGACCTCAAGGAAGGTATGTTCTAGCAAACCACAAAATTGCAGTGATAAAAAGGGGGAGGGGCTTAGATACAATCTAGAAATAGAAATCTTTGATTTTAAAAATTATAAAATTAGGTTTCCAAAAGGAAAATTAAGCCGACTCAGGCCAATTATATAATGGATTTCAAAGCCAAGACTAATTCCCAAGATGAAAATCCTGTTAAATTTCTCTGCACAGTCTCTTTCTAGCTTCAAATTAGCATATGAATCATCTCATACCTTCATCATATCAGGTCTGGGTAATTTTAGCACATGTCCTGCTAAATGAGGGATGAATATGCCACTTCATAAGCTACCTCCTCTAGACACTGCCCCTTTCCCTCCAGGCCAGGTGGGTGCTATTCATGTCTCTGTGCTTCCCATCAATGTACTTATTACTAGTTTGGGAAATGTTTCTCTACCTACTGGTCAGTGTGAATCCCAAAGTCAGAGGCCGAGTCCCATCTATCTCTCTCAAGTCCAGTGCTCAACACTGAACTTGGCACAAAGTAAATATTGTCATGTTTTGCTGAATAAATGAATGAGCAGATGAAAAAATAAATTCAAAATATACCTGAAACTTGCTTTTGTTTGTTGTTCATATCCTTCTAATCGTACCTTTACTTACATGCTGTTAGGAAGTGTGGAGAGAGTTTAAAATATACAGCATTTTCAATTGCAGTGTGTATCTGTTCCATAGCACTGAAGGTTGGCATCTACTCCATATTTAGAGTAGAGAAGAAAGAAAAAGTAAGTTAAATAAAAGGTGCTATAGCCACATCAAGAGGTTTATTTTTAAGTTGCTGTGTTTATTTATGTCTTGTATCTACCATAAGTGGAATTAAGCGAAGCCTCTAGATTCAGAACTTTCTGTTCTATTGTTGTTGTGTCACCAATTGAGGAATTATAAAACAAAGAGAAGGAAAAAAGAGGGCAGATCTGAGATATGATATTCTATTTGCAGCAAGTTGAAATATTAAGTAACATAAAAGAAGCATGCATTTGAGGATCAGAAGGCTCACGTTCTATGTCACAGCGTCACCAACTTGCTGAGTAACCAGTAGGGAACATGAGTGTGCTCCCAAAGGGCCCTGGCTCCTCAGTCCAATGAAGGAGAGGTGTAGACGAGTTCAGATAATCTCTAAATCCCTGACATCCTTGAAACCTCTGCCTCTGCTTTGCTCAGTGCCTTCTTGAATCTGGACTCCCTGGGATGTGGCAGTCCCAAAGCCAAACTCAGGGGCAAATAATATTGCTATCCTTGTTTCTGCTGCAGTCTCTGTGAGCAGCCTTAGAGTAAAAAACCCTTCTGGTCCCTTTGATCTGGTAAAACAAACACCCTGCTTTATTAAAAAATAAAAATAGCTACCATTTATGGAGCCCTTCTTTGTTGTCAGGCACTGTGCTAAGTGCCTTTTTTACATTATTTCATTTAATCTTCATAACCGCCCCATGCCATATGGGAGAAATTTTCATATGGAGAAATTAAGAGTTGAAGGCTTTAAGAATAAAAAAGAGCAAGCTCCCACCAAGGCCTCCCAACTCAGCATCTGCATTTGTACAAACTTCTCAGGTTTCTCTGCAGAGTACAGTTGGAGAAGTTTTGCTTTAAAGAGCTTTTCAATTTTTTTCTAAATTCTTCCTAAAATGATTCTACCACTATAACAGAATGTGATCCCTTTTGTTCAGTATTGAGAAAAATTAATTTAAATAAAATGAAATTAATTGTATTATTGTTCTAGGGCATGGGCTTTTGGGAAGTACTGGATCTAGTCTCTTAGTCTGCTACTGACTAGTCATTTAATCTGGAAAAATATACCTTCCCAAGTTTTCATTTATCACAGTCCACCCTCGTCTATGTTTAGTACCAAGTCTTATGTATGCTACTCTTTCCTCTATACACAAATACAAATTTAATGTTTCCATCTTTACTAAGCATTTCTTAGGCATGGTGGCTGTAACTCTAGAGTTTGAGGTGTCACAGCAAAACTGAGGGTTTTTTTCCTTTACAATTTCATGGATAGAAGATTTCTTCTTACCATAAATCTTAGCAAACTCAGCATATGAATATTTTTTGCCTTAGTGAGTTGAGAACTTTCACCTTTTCACTAAAGGAAGCACTTTATAGCTTCTCTTTGCAACAGCAGAATTTCCAGCATCACTACTCTTGCGCTTTAAAGCCATTATTAAGTACAATAAGAGCTGATAGAAGGCAAGCACTGTGATACTGCAGAAGCGGTGTAACTAAGAGGTTTGTAAGTGACCCAAGGGCATACACAGACTACACCATAGATTTTCAGGACAGGGGGATGAGTTATATGATCTCAGGGAGCAGATGGATGTAAGAGTTCATTAGACCATTATCTCTAGGATTTTCTCCTTAATATTTTTAGGTCATGGTTGACGGTGGGTAATTGGCTTTGGCATGTGAAACCATGGATAAACAGATACTATTTTCTTTATTAGTAACTTGAGGATCATAATCCGTTTTTCTCATTCCACTTGTCCCATGCCCGCATAGTCATTTATAGCAGTCTGGAACCTTATAGTTGGTCCACAAGTAGTTTTAACAGGGTCACTTTCCTTTGCTTCCCATCTACATGAAACTCCATATCATTTATCATGAAATATAGAGCACATCTCTCCTCCCATTCTAGCCATGGGTCTTGAATCTTTCATTTGGGTTGTGAATGCCAGATAATTTAGCTGACATGATATCAGTGCTTTTGCGAGTGCCTAGCCCAGTTAACAAATCAGCTATCTCAAAGTCTTGAAAGATAAGCCCTAATTTCTGCCTTAGCTCCATCTGTTCTCCAACAGTGGAGAACAATTTCTAGAACAGTTAGAGTCTTGGTTGAGCAGAAGAAAGAGCAGGAGGAGGAATGGCTGAGTGTGACATATTCAATCTGACTGGTATATTCCTCATTCCTAACCTCTCATCCAGGACACAGAGAAAGGTTCGTATTCCTGTTTCTCTACACACCCAGCAGGAAGAAGGAGTAATGAAGAAAGAGGCTTCTTGGTAGCCACAGAGTCCTCTATTTCCATCCTGGCTTCACTAGTTGTGAGGCCTTTTGCACGTTATTAAAGCTTTCTGCATCTCAGTTGCCCCTCTAGAAACACAGAGCTAATCATCTGACCATGGGGCATGTCATGAGACTGAAGCAAGACCCAAACTCAAGTCTCTAGCCCATACCTCTCCCTTTAACTCTGTATTCATAAATCTAAACACTTATGCAATATCCCCACCTGTGAATCACAAAATCATGTTAAATTTAACATATCCCAAATTATACCCTCACTATTACAGTGTCTGCTTTGCTCCCTTCTTAGTGTCCCAGGTCAAATTTACAGCAGCCATACCTGTCTTACCTCTTATTTACACACCCCACATCCAGTCATCAACAAATTCTACTGGTTTGGCCAATAACATATACCCAGAATTCAGCCTCATCTCACAATCTCAGTTCAAGTCAGAATCATCTGTTCTGATCTTGATTCCCTGTGACATTACTATAAACCTTTCACTTCTCATCTCTTCCATTTGAAACACTCAATACCAACTTATGCATGACTTACCAGATCTTATATAACCCAGCCCCCTACTACCCAGCTACCCATTGCCTTTCGAGATTTTCTCCACAGCCAGGCTCTAGCCATTCTGGACTTGTTGCTGTATCTTGAATAGGTGGTCTCACCCTCACTCAGGGCTTCTGATTTACTCTTGCTCTTCCTACAATGTTCTTTCCTGAATTTCCTGCACAGTTGCTACCAGGTATAATTGTTATTCAAATGTCACCAATTAAGAAACTTCCATGAAAATCTCATGTAAAATATAATCTTCACAGGTTAATAGACCTTTTTAGAAGTATTGCTTCTCTCAGGTCTCATAATGCCTCAATTAGAAAAAAGGAGTAGTTATTTATATTTACAGATGGTGAAACAGAGTTACAAATGTTAATAACTTTCAGGAAACCATTTGTAGATTAACAGAAAATTCAGGATTTGAACTCATGTTATTTCTCCTGACTGCACATTATTTTCAAAAAATTTTAGGTTCTTTATATTTATTGATTTGCCTTCCTGCTGAATTATCACTTTTCCTTTTTGGAAAAGGGCTCATTTCTGTACATATCTTTTATATCTCCATTGTGCCTAATACAGTAAAAATAAAATAGCAACTCACGCAATGATTTTTGGCTAAAGAGTAAATTAACTAGGAACTAAGATCATGGAAAACATCATTGTAAGGTAAGGGCAGGAATGAAAGAGTAGAAAGAAAATATGGGGCTGACCAAGAAAGTAAAGCTTTTATATCTGTTGAGCTGTCATTATACACCACGTGCTAGTTTAAGAAACTCAAATATTTCATAAAATTACACCAATCCTAAACTATAAGTGTTATTTACCCTATTTTAGATGAGAAATGCAAGCTCTCAGAACTTACATAACCTATGAAATATCACACATACATCTGTTATACAACAGTGCAACAAAGTCTAATAATGTCACAGCAATGTATGTGCACCCATGTTACAGCAGCACAATTCGTAATAGCTAAATCTTGGAAATAACCAAAATGCTCATCAACCACAGAAAGGATGAAAATATGTGGTATTTTTATACAATAGAATCTTATTCAGCTATAAAAAGGATGATCTTGAGGCTTTTATAGGTAAATAGAGGCAACTTGAGACTACACTCATAAGTGAAATAAATCAGACTCAAATTTGTAAATATTATGTTGTCTCTCTAGTGTAAAAAAATAATAATAATAAACTGCATGAGTAATAAAATCTACTGTAAAAATGAAAGGGAAAGAAAGTACTCAAAAGAAAAGAATAGCTGGTAGGTATATACATATAACTGTAAGTATGTTTATGTGTGCAAAATAGAGAACTATACTACTGATTCTCTGTTAGTTCATCAAAAAAATAGTTTGTGCTGTCATTGATTGGTTATTTTTTATGCTTAGATTTTGTAACTTGAACAACTACTTCTAAGATAACAATATGTAATATATTAACTAGTGTTGATTTCTTACTGTTATTTTTTTTCAAAATTCTGTGTTATTTCTACCCTTTTCTCTGTTTTGCTCTTTAAAAATAAAAAAAGAAAGTCCAAGACAATTATTACTTACAGATGCTTAATTGATATTATCTCAAGTTTTCACACAAACTTCCCAGTAGGTAACATTAGCCCAGCGAGATCAAAGGCTTGTGTACAGGTAGGAAACTGCTGAATTGTAGTTCAATTGCATATATTTAAGATCATAAAGTTTGTGTTCTCAGAACATCCTCCTACCTGTCAGTCTTTTCAAAGAGATCCTGGTACTAGTGGGGAAAAAGAAATGCTGCAAACACTCCATCTGCCACTTCACTTGGTTCTTAATTATAAGTTAAGGAAAATTTTAGTACATTATATCAAGGGCAGAGAGTATCTGTCACTAGCTTTGTGTTTATTTTGTGCTTCTGCTTTAGACGAGTTAAATTTTAAACTACAGTTTCATCAGGCTTTTAATTGGATTGCCCAGAAAAAGCAAGTCTCCACTTTTTGCCAAAGACTTCTGGAAAAACTCATTTATGATCTTTCCTTACCTTGAAATGCCCCCTTCTACCACTGTCTTTCTTAATAGTGATTTCAATGTGTGAAAATCAAAATGCAATCAGAGTCCCTGTTGAGAGTCCGAAGGTTTCGAGGTGCAGTGCAGTTTACTAGTCTGGAATGTTCCCTCCAGCCTGTGCATGGCAAGAACTAGAATGCTGTTCAGCACATGGTGTGTTAATGCTCCCAAAAGCCAAAGTGATTTAAATTCATAATGGAATTATGAAACTATAAATGTACTATTGTGCATAATGTATAGTTTAAAATGTTATCGTACTGGAAAGTCATCCTAGCAAGTCATCCTGCCTGCGTGCATTGTTGCTAGCAAAAGCTACAAGTCTCCTGGGTCAGAGGCAAAGGCCTTTGCTACTTCACCCTGCGCAGAAACAGCATTACCATCAGCCTGTATGAAAGAGTTCCTCTGGCCGCAAATTTATAGAGGACTATATAATACAGATGCATTTAGGTGAACGGCTCTATGTGTAACGGGTTGTGTTATAAGGGAGGAGCCTTGAGCTTATGCATCCAGCATCTTTTGCTATGACAATAGGTGGGCCTGCCTTTTGCTGCAGAAAGAAACATACGATTTCTCCTCTTACACTGTTTGCAATACACATCTTTTCAAAAGACAGTGGATAACAAACAGCACTTATAACTTCTCTTAAAAGCTGTGCAAAAAAAACCCCCACAGAACTATGGAAAATTATTTCCCAACATATAAAAAATGTTTTTTGTTATCATCATCATCATCATCATCATCACTGATCACACTATTTTCCAAAACTTTTGTTGGCGTGATTGAAAATATAAGTAGTCTGTACCGAGAGTCTTCTACATACCAGGAACTATGATCATTATATACTTTTACATGATATTATTTTAATACTGACCACCTTCAAGAAAGATACTTTTTCTAAAGTTAGACTCAAAGACAAATAACTTTCAGAGTTCAGCCCTCTAGTAAGTGACGGAATGAATTAATCTGCCTGGCTGCCACAAAACATCACAGATTGGGCGGCTTCAATGACCGAAATATATTTTCTTCCAGTACAGAAATTAAAAGCCCAGGTTCAGTGCATTAGCAAGTTAGAGAGTTGAGGAAGCCTCTCTTCTTGGCTTACAAATGACTGATTCTTGCTGCATGTTAACAATTCCCAACTCTGTGTGTGAACATATCTATTGACATGTTTTTTTCTCAATTTCCTTTTTAATGGTAAGGAAACCAGTCATATTGGATTAGACTCCATTTTAACTTAACCACCTCTTTAAAGTTTTTTTGCCACAAGCAGTTGTATTCTGAGTTAGTGTGAATTATTACTACATATTTATGTCTGTGGATATTCATTAAGTGTATCTTTCCTCTTTTGTAAGCTCCATCACTGTAAACTCATGTATTGATCTACTGACTTTTTTAAATAAATAAATATCTCAGAGAAATTCTCAAGAAAACAAGAGATGTTAGTCACTGTACCTTGAAAATAATTGCCTTTCCTAAGTTCTTGATGAAATACAATGGGTGTTAGCTTTGTAGAGGGGGGAGCTGGGTGAGACAGTCCAGTGTTCTGAGTGGGCCAGTGTGTTTCACAGTGCAACTTGTACCAATCCACTCTAAAGGTCACTCTCTTAGCTAAGTGATAGTTCTCAACAATCTCCCTACTCTGAAGATCTGAATTGTTGAACAGGTACCTGCTGCGAAATGTGTCATATGATAGGACCACTAGGACAACTACAGCTCAAGAAACGCAGATGTTAGAACATACATAGAAAGAAGAACGATTCCTGATGTACTCTCCCCCTGATTAGAAGCTATATATGGGTATACCACCCATAAAACATACTGCATCCTATCAGAAGATTAGAGTTTGGTAAAGAAGAGGGTGTAGCCATCGAGCGAAAAGTGGAAATGTAGAAACTAGATGTAACAATGGGAAGTGGTTAATATATTTTTATACCTAATCTGTCCTAATCATTGCTTTATAAGAAAGTATAATCATAAACACTCCCTATGACAAAATATTAATAATATTTGAATACGAGCACCTTTTCCCTCATTATATAGTCATTGACACATAATCATATTTAATACGTGTGTGCATTTACTGTATTCAGGCTTTTTTCAAAATGCTTTACATTTATTAACTTATTTACATTCACAGTAATTCTGACACAAGATTTACTATTATTTGTCCATATAACAAGAGGAAGAAGTAAGTTGCTACAAGTTATTCACAAGTTCATCTTTGTTAAAACCAGGACTAAACCCCAGGCAGTCTGCTTTAAGGTGATGTTTTACTGCACTGCCACAAAAGTAGTTACAAGTTTGAGTATGACCTATATTCGTAAGCTGTAGAAGTGTTCTTCCCATAATATACCAGGAATGATTTTATTTCCTCAAATTCAAGACAGACTTCATCTTCAGTGAAGATGTATGGTGAGAAATAAGGGAAGAAAGAATAAGAAATAAATAAATACAAAAAAACTAAAAAAGAGACAACTAGAAATGTAAAAGTGGGCCCATCAGGAGGCAGCAGATCAGCAGTTGAATGAGCAACATCTAGAACAGGGTGGCCTTGGTTATTTGAGGCAGGACTTGGCAGTGGGGAGCTTATGAGCCAGCAGTAGTAGCTGTAGAAAAGTGAAAAGCTTATTTTAGCCTAAGTTTGTCAGTCTGGCTTGCACAAGAATGATTTTCTAAGGACCTACCCCAAAGGAAAGTGCTAATTTTGTCAAACAGGGCATTATTGCAAGCAAACTGGGGGTGTATTCCCAGCCCCAAAGAAAAAGTTACAAACTGAGCTAGATGTCAGGCATAGGATGGAGAGAAACTACGTGAGCTTAGGGTTTCTCACATAAGCAGTTCCAGAACACCCAGAGAAATGCTAGATCACATCTCTCTATCCCATCTCACCCACCCCCAAGGTACTCCTACAGGTCCAGATGGCCTCAAGAACTGTCTGGGTAGAACTGAGACTATACTCATCTGGAGAATCCAACAGAAGAAACTGGACAAACATAAAGACAATGATTCACCCACCTCAAAGAGTGTCTGCTTCTGAATTCCTTCCTTGACAGCTTCTGCTTAATTCATTCAACTAGCACCCTCCCAAGCCTATCCCACTGATTTCCTTGGAGGCTTCATAGTTATAGCATAAGATTGCCTGCTGCTGCAGGGACATAAGCATCCATGTCCAGCAATCAAGTCCCCAACAAATAACTTTCTGAGGGTCTATTTATCTTCTGTCTCAGCAAGAGCAAGGTCTATAAACTGTAGTTGGAATTCAGGTCTATTTGCTAGTTCAGGGATGCTTTGCATCTCAATAGAGGAGCAGATTATCAGCACTCCCTCCTGCAAGGTCCGTTTGCCTATTATAGCGAAACAACCACACTCAGCATGCAGCAGACCCTGAAGTGGGCCAGGCAGCTATAAACCTCTGCACTGGACAGGAACCTTGGAGACTAAAGACAAATGAACTTACTCCAAGCAAGCCTAGTACTTCTTTTACAGGCTCTGCAAGGCTTTCATACAAAGCAATAGCTAAATTTTGCTAGAGGCAAATCTAGTGCTTGCATTTCACTTGGCATTCTATTAAGAGTGAGTTTAAGGATCTGCTGAAAATGTGGAGCGTTCTAGAGCTTTATGGCCCTGCACAAATACAGACAGCACAGAGCAGCAAACACCAGAAGACTCTTAAATCCGAACTGGTTTTAAATCTCAGCCCTGCCCCTTACCACAGGAATTTAGGCAAATAGTTTAACCTTCTGTTTTCTTATAAGCAAAAAACACCCAATGAAGTAAACTTTATTATATGGATAAACCAAAATGTATCCAAATTTCTGATACATAGTAGGCATTCAATAATTTTGAGCATGTTTAAATTCAGAAACACTTGCATACACATGGCAATAAGGCTTAGCGTGACGATTTTAAACATGATGATTTAACATGACGATTTTAAAGGAGAAATTTGGTATCAGACCACACCAATAATGAATCTCCTTCTTCCATTTATTGGTCAGGTAACTTTGGGCGTCTTAGTTATCTTTCTGTGACCAGAAATAATAATAATGTTCACCTCATAAACTTGTTGAGATGACTAAAATTGTAGTACTCTTAAAGTACAAAGCATAGTATATTTTACATTGCAAGACCTTAATAAATGTGAGATATTATACCTTGACTGGGTAGCCAAAGTCTTAAACTCAGTTTAATGAGACATATTTTAACCAGGCTGTCCCATGTACATGTAATGCATAGTTGTATATTTATTGTTGGGGTAAAATAACATTAAAGTAATCTTTAGTTGAATTGTTAGTCCAATTGAGTGGAATCTGCTTTATTGGCTCTTTATTAGGAGTGTGGGAACTGCACGCTGTGATGGATATAAAGATGAATAAAGAATGAGATAAAACTGATGTACCAAGTATTGTGCTAAGGATTCTCAAGTGGATCATCCTATTTAATCTTTTTATGTAGCTTATGTTGGTTCTGTTCATTGTGGAAAGTTTCAAAATGGGGAAAATGAAAAACAAAAAGTTAAAATCACTCATCATTGCTCTTAGATATTTGCCATGTTCTCCTTCCAGTCATTTTTCTGGATGAAGTGCATGATATGTTTAAGCCTTAATTCCTATACTTTAAAATAAAAAGACACCTATCATCTACTAATGGTTAGACAACAGTTGAGATTCTGAAATAGTCAACATTCAGGCCCCACAGACAAAATGTCTGACATCCACAATTTCAAGGAGGAGAGATTGAATTTGGCTCATGGTTTGGGAGAATTCAATCCATGGTTAGCAGGTTCTGAGGCTGAGACAGTCTGGCAAAAGGTCACACTGAAAGAAAGCTCCTCAACTTATGAGAGCTAGGAAGCAGGGAGAGCAAAGGGATCATCCATGGAGGGATTCCTCTGAAGGCACACTTCTAGTGATACACCACTTTCAGCTATTTCTACCTCCTAACAAGATACTTAGCTATTAATTTGTCAGTGAGTAAAGCATCCCCATTATCCAATCATCTTCCAAAAGTCCCATCTATAAACCCAGGTGATTTTTTTCAGGGTCATTCTAGAATTAAACTAAAACATTCTGCGACTGGTCCCCAAAATGCTCATTTCCAACTAAGTATATAAAATGCATTTAGCCCTTCTCTCAATGTTACCAGAATTTTAATAGCTCCAGCACTGTCAAAACTGTCCACTGAGACTCAGTGCAAACTTTTAGCTGTGAATCATTATAAAAATCTATAAGTTAAATGCTTCCATCATATAATGACAAAAGGTAAACATCCCCTTTCAAAACAAGAGGAGTGTGAGGAGATAAATGAATGCAAGACCGAAACTCATCAGGGCAAACATTAAATTCTGTAGTCCTAAGTCAGTAATCAGGGGAAGTTTTGGCCAGTTTGACTCCAAAAGTTTAGGGTATCCCATCCCTTTGACCTTGTTGATTGCACTGTACATGACCTTTCTCCTGGGATGAGTATACTCAATGTCTGTGACTTTTCTCAACAGATGATCCATGTTTCTGGCATCCCAAGCTTCCTGGGGTTCCACTCTACTTTCTGATTCACTCTCACAGCTCTAAGCATCACCCTCTTGAGCACATTGTCTGACCTCCAAGATCTTTCTTGAAACCTCAGTGGGAGCCTCTCTGACACCACAAATCTTGCGTTCTGAATACCAGCAGAACCAGAACCACATGGACAACATCAGGATCTGCAGTCAGTGGAAGCAGTACCCAAGTCCCCTTGAAACACAGCTTTAGAAGCCTCTAAGTGTCCAGATGGAAAAACTTGGAAAACATTTTGGTAGCACCAATGGACCTCTCTACTCAAGGTAAAGTCTTTTAAATGGGTTACCCTTTTACAACCTTGAGCCTATGATGGCTGTGATGTGCTATTTCCTGAAATGCTCTCAGGAAATGACAAGACTCCTTTTCCTAGGCATCTTTCCCAACGTCCTGATGCAACGTACTTTGCTTCTTTTTAGTGTTAATCTTTTCAGCAGCTACTTTCTCTTTGGCCCCAGCTTTGTAGGTACTTCCCTTTTGGCCAAAGTGTAAAATTTTTCAGATCATTTACCTCTGCTTTTTGCTCCTGTTTCTCAGTATAGATCTGTCTAAAACCAGCCACTAATCCTATGCCATAACCTAAACATTAGGCTGCCTTGAAATTACTTCCACCAGAGTAGTTAGTCTGACACTTTAAAATTCAGCCACATTAAAAGTTTTAGGACATGAACAAAATATAGATTTTTTTGCCACAATACAATATGCATGACCTCTAGTCCAGTTTCCAATAAAGTCTTCTTTCCCATTTTAAATCTCATGAGGCTGGTCTTTACTATAGCATTTCTATCAACATTCTGGTCTTCTGATTTCCCACCAGCATCTTGCATAAATCTGTGCTGATGGCATTCTAAGGCTTGTCTATCTGGCATCTCCAAACCTTACCAAACTCCTTCCATAAATCAATTCTGAAGGTTTCCGACTCATATGGTAAGGTACAATCACAGTAACAACCCTACTTCTTGACCCAATTTTCTCTATTAGCTTTTCCATCACTGGGAAAAAATACCTAACACATTCAGCTTAAAGGAGAGAGATCTAATTTGATGCATGGTTTGGAGGAATTCCCATGGTGCTCAGGAAGCAAAGAAAGCAGTTAGAGATGGAGCTATAACGTCTAATGGCACACTGTCAGTGACACACTTATTCCCAGAAACTCCCACCTCCTATCAATGTATTTAACTATGAATTCATTAATGTGTTGGTCCACTAAAGGGTGTAGTGCCCCCATGATCCAATCACCTTCCAAAAGTCCCATTGCATGAACACATGCAACCTTTGGAGAACATTCTAAACTATAACAAATGCTTTAAGGAAAACTTACAATAGTGCCTGCAATTTTTTCTTGTTTCCTTCAGATTCTATCTCATGCAAATAATTTCAGAAACTTCGAAGCTAACATATATGGCTGAAAATATGAAGTGGTAGTTCAAAGACAATGCATAGCCCAGAGATAAATTTGAATCATCTTCCTGGGCTGACAGTTTACTCATATATTTTAATAGGTGGTGATAAAACAAAGGCATGATTTTTGTACTAAAACTTGTAAAACTGTTCTTGACCATTTTTAAGATAAATAATAGACTTGAAAAATACATGGCCCTTGTGGTGGGACAGTTCATCATAACCACAGTGCCTGAGTTATGACTCTTTGTCTTTAGTGTTTATGAAACCTTCCATGGAAAATTTGAACAGGTGCTGCTGCAGAATCCAGAGTCAGGAAAATCCACAGAAGTGAGCAAATATGATCAGACTTAGGTGTCAGAAGCTGCTGGTTATCAAGGGAAGGACTGATATGGAGGGGAGGTGATATCCTAAGAGGAAAAAGCTACAGGAAAACCAGGGCAAGAGTCTGGGTAGAGATAGATGAGTATAAAGCTAGGCATATGGAAATGCAAATGATGAGGATGAGGCAGAGTTGTAAAATTTAGAAGACTGAATAAAGAAGATACTTTTGTTCCAACACAGAGAAAGAGTTCAGTGAGAGAATACTGAGGTAATTCCTGGAATTTCATTTGAGTGGATGGCAGGCCCGGAGGAACTGTGGACTTATAAAATTATACTTATAGGCATAATCATTGGTATTATGTAGTTGAGAAATATTTGCTTTATAATAAAACCTCTTGGCTGCCTTTGTACCTTAATTAAAAGGAAATTTAGCTCTTTTATATTTACTTCTAATAAATTAATAACTAAAGTTCCCATTTCTTGAAATGATTTCCTGTTTCCATAGAAATTATTTTAAGAAATTGCTCCCCTAGATATGCCAGTACATAACAGTTACCTGCTTTAATTACTGGCTCTTTGGAAAGTAGGAAAGTGTATAGCTTTGGGGATCCCTTAGGCAAAGTCTACAAGTACTCAGGGCCTCAATGAAAGTCATTGTTCTTGCAAGAGAATTGCAGGTGGGATCACCTTTCAAAACCTGAGCTCTCTAATGTGATGGTACACTTTCTCCATGATAATATCAGAACAGAAATTAAACATTCATAGTATGGTAATTAAGAGCTGAATAATTTACTCTAAACCAATAAAGTAGACATTGGTAGTATGATAACTCCAAAATGAAATATAGTAGAGTAAAAATAACAGTTTGTTCATTAGCAATAATTATGCCTGGACTATGCCATGAAAACGGAACATGTTTCCTCTGTTGTGATTAAAATTTAGGGAGAAAAAATGTAGTCCTGGATTTGGACATTCAGTGGAGATGATTCTGTAGAAAGACACTGACCTGAGGGTAGGAATCTAGTGTACATCATTCCAATGACCCTATAAATGAGCTATACAATCAGGAGCAAGTCATTCAACTAATCTATAGCTTTGTCTTAAAATCTGACATTGGCTGCGAATAATTTCTGCCTTCTAGTAACATAATTTCCCAATTAAAATGCAACCATGTAATATTATCATATTAGGTGCAGGGCAACCTTGCAAAAAGTCTGGTTATTTTGGATTCTCCCAAGATGTCCAAATAGACTGACAAATTTGTAGTGCTGCTGGCCTACTTTCCTACCATTCTTACATCTCTTGGGTAGAGGAATGTTACTACCTGGTAAAGGAGATCCAGGTGAAAGTCTCTTGACAATCCTCAATCCTCTTAATAATCTCTGACAGTAACAGATAACTCCTAGTCCTATCACAAAGATATCTGAGGATCCCTGATAACCACAGACAGGTGACCAGATGAAGCATCTGTGTCTATTTTTTGTTACTCTATGAGAGTTCCCAAGGTACCTTAGTGAGAATGGGTCATATTCTCACATATTATACATTTACTTCATCGTCTTTCTTTGAAACTTCTGAGTCTTGATCCTTTTTTGAGCCCAGGTTCTCTCTATATCCTGAAAGTACCCAATGACATTCCCAGATTTTTCTTATCTTCTTATCAAAAATACCTCAAAAAACCTTAGATACACACTAAAGGAGAATTCAACCTCTGGGGGTTTGTAGTTAACTTCCCCTTACTGAGAAGGGGATATAATGAAGTCTGGAACTCCACAAGGAATATCATATGACAGACCTGCACTGAGCTTCTGCTCTTATTTATTATAATTCTAGCATCTTTATTATGGTTTTTGTCTGGATGCCTCTCCAAAGTCTCATGTAGTCATGGGGGCTTGTGATTGATTCATGGTCCAATGCTGGGATTATGGGTAAAAGTGCTATACGCATCCTAGTGTGGGTAGCCTACATAAAATATAAGGGACAGAGTCTTTTGTCTACCCTTTTCTCCCCTTTTGCTCTTGTTCCTCTTGGTATTTGCCCCTGCCATGAACTATTGTCCCTCTGCTGTGCCACCCTGCCCTGGAGCCAACTGATTATGGACTGAGACCTCCACAAACTGTGAGCTGAATAAACATTTCCTTCCTTAAGTTTAGATGTTGGGCATTTCAACTTAGCAACAAGAGAAAAGTAACCAGCACAGAATTTGGTACCAAAAGTGGGGTCTTTGCTGTGAGTGATTATACCTGATGATGTGGTTCAACAGCCTTTGGGAATGGCTTGTGAGAAGAGTTCGGAAAGGTTAAAAGATGTTATTTGAAAGAGTAGTGCTGTAATGCTTTAAGCTTTTCTGTATGGGAGATTCTAGTCAGAGTTCAAAAAACCAGGAAACCAGTAAAGTACAGGCTCAGGAGGTTTCTACTGAGAAGAAGAGCTGCATTGACTGTTGAACTTCAGATAATGTGTTGTGACTTGACAGAAAATTTTTCTGCATTTTGCTCATTTCCAGATAATTTGACTGAGACTGAGATTAAGGGTAGTAAACTAATTAATCTGAAAAAATTTCAAGGCAATCTAATGTTGAGGCAGTGGTAAGCTACTGTTGGGGGCTTTAGCCAGATTTATGTTGAGAATCATAAGCAAAGAACTGAACAGAACGACTTAAAATATTTTAAGTTTGGCCAGAAAGAAAGCTCCACTAAAGCTGTGAACTGCAAAGATAGAGCTGAGGAGATCTTGATTGCTAAGTAGGAACAGAACAGAAAAGGAAGCCTTAGGATATCACAGGAAACAGCAAGTTCCCACTTTTTGAAGTCTCAAAAATGCAAAAATGGATGACTTTGTTTTAAGAAGAAAGCCACAGAGCACTATGTTCCAGAATGGTGGTGGCTACTTCATGTTTCAGAATGGTGGCACCAGCTGCACCAGATTCCAAAAGGGGGAAGACACAACAGGCCAGAATGAGGGTGGCATAGACAATTTGGTCCTCAGAATTGGAGTCAGAGTGCCCACTGATTGAGGCACTCAGCCTCTACAGTCAAGAGAGAAGAAATCCTGGCTACTGTTCCAGCTAGTAGCAGACTTTGGCATTATCCACATGGTGCTCATTTTAGGTACATGCAGAATGTAAGAGTTCTGAGGTTAGAGAGGCTTCCACCCAATTTCAGAAAAAAGACTAGAAGGACAGAGAATGTGCCCCCTGAGAGGGCAGTGTGTGAAGCTGTGACTGTGAAGACAAAGGTGCAGTGGAGACTCTAGAAACTTGGAGAAGCCAGGAATATGGATTGTCTGAGGGAATCTGCAAGACGAGAACAAAGCCAGCCCAAGATAGAAGCCATGGGAGCTACAACCATCAGAAGTCCCACAGGAGTGGAGCCATGCAAGCCCTTTGTAGTTCACAACTTACCATAGATTGCTTCAGGTGTTCCACATGAAGCTATAGGACTTCCTGTTTGCCCTCCTGAATTTTGAAATTTCTTTAGTTCCATTCCTTTGTATTCCTCTCTTTATACCTTTTGGAGTAGTAATATTTATCTTATGCCATTGAATGTTGGAAGGGTTTAACTTTTCATATGTACAGGGACTAACTACTAAGAGTTTACCTTATATCTTTGAGAAGACTTGGGACTTGGACTTTTCAGCAATGCTGAGATTAGTAGAACTTTGGCAACCCTTGGACATGGATTAAATGTCTTTTGCATAAAGGGAAGTGCGCAAGTTTTTGTGGGGCTAGGGGCAGAATGTTATGGTTTGTGCCTGGATGCCCCCCAAAGTCTCATGCCATCGTGATGGCAGGCTCCTAGAGTTTGTGATTGATTCATGGTCCGGTGCTGGGACTACAGGTGTGTTCAGTACCCTTGGGGCAATATAAGGGATATAATCTTCTCTCTAAGCTTCTCCCCCTTTTTCTCTTCTTACTTTTGCTGTCTTCCACTGCTGTGAACTGTTGCTTTCTGCCATGTACCTCCCTGGCTTAGAGCCAGCCAAGTACTGACTAAAACCTCCACAAACTGTGAGCTAAATAAACCTTTTCTTCCTTAATTTTGAATGTTAAGTATTTTGCTTTGGCAACAAGAGGAAAGTAACCAACACAATCTTCCCTATGGTTTTATATAAGAATTAAATAAGATAAAGTTGCATTAAATTCAGTGCCCATGCCTGCCATGGAGTCAGAGCCAACGCTTGACATTTATACTGTTATTAAGGATTAGAGATTGTATTTTGTAGTGCTAGCTAGGTAAATGTGGCTTGACCCAGTGTGAGGAAATTAATTTATTTGAAGTTGTAGGCTTGAAAGTGACTAAAGTATAGGAAGATCTAAAATGACCATTGTTAACAGACATAGCAAGGAAGCATTTTAGCTAAATCTCCTTCAGATAGATAGTTGGAGGCTGAGGGGTCGATATAACTTGTCTCATCATGTTTATCAGTCAGCATTTACTGGGGAAATAGATTTAATGTGAGACATATAAATATATAAGAATTTATAAGATTGGTGCACGATAGCTACCCATGGAGTCATGTGTAGAAAATTACAGGACTGTTTGTCTGCTGGAGATCTGAAGGATCCAGTGAAAGATCTGGAACTCACTATAGTAAGTATCCATACCAGGTGGCTAAAGTGTCTGTGGTGGAGGCTGAAGGGTGTGTACCGGGAGCCAGAAGATGATATATAAGGTGAAGATGAAAACTAGAGATCTTCCTAAGAAAACAGCAGCCAACCCTCCTTCTACACTTCCATTTTATTCCATTCAGAAGGCAAACCTATTAATTGCTCTCACAAAAGGGTGGTCTTCTGTCTTCAGTACATCTCTTCAACCAACCCCAAACCATGCTGATCCAATTTAGTTGGGTATTTCTTATTCATATTGATGCAATTGAGTTCATTGTCATACGTACTCAAGAAAACATTATGAACAGGGACAATGATGAATATGTGGATGATGCATTGACAAAAGTTTATAGTTTATAGGTCCTTTATGGATAGACCATAAAGAGACAGAGAAATCATAAAGGAAGGGCAGGTGAGGCCAAATATGGAATGTCTATGATACCAGGCCACAAGTATTTGGACTCTTATAATTAACAAAGAACTGCTGAATATTCAGGAGAAAGGTAAGGTTGTGACCCAAAAAAATGAATCTATGTAGAAGTCCACATTTGAAAATCTTTGTTATTACTTTCCAACTCTCCTAGTCAGCTGATTACCCTCTTTTAATCCCACTGATTGCTCATAGCTCAAATAGCACACAGTATATATTTGTTAAACCATTAAGTAATCATCACTAATTTTTTTTCCTCATTGCATCAAGATCTGAGGTTGAGGTCGAGGCTTGGACCCTCCCTCCCCACCAGGAAGGAACTAGCTGCAGATGGCTGGTAACCAGCAAAGACAGGGCCATTTGGGGCTATACGCTTTGTGTCTTACTGGAGAGAATGTTAGTCCATCCATGTGAAGTAAGTGGTTGGTTTGGAATTTACAGAGGAGCATTGCAGTTATAGCTCTGTGGTCTGTGATTTCTAGAAGGTAGAGGTTCTCCTAACCTCCCCATGCCTCATTAGCTCACAAAAATGGAGAAAATAAAGACAGCATACTTTACAGAGTTTTTAATCAAAGTGAGTTTCCGCATTCTAAAGGGAAAGGGCAACATTAAGAGACAATTTTAAGAATCCAAGGATATATATATATATATATATATATATATATATATATATATATAGTCAAGATGGTTTGAGCACTGTTCTGTTCTTGTGTGTATTACCCTTAATAAGAGGGTGAAGGGGAAAATGCCCTTTGAATGTTTCTTTCCACAATAACTATGCTTTGAAAGATTATATGTGTCAAGCAACTTGTATTTATTTAACATTATATAACTTGTCTCATCATGTTTATCATAGACATGTATGAGTAAAACAGTTTATGGAATAAAAGCAATAAATTATCACACACTAATCTGATATATCCTAGCTAAAAGCAAAGCAACTTGCCATTTTAGTTAACATGCATACTAGTAAGTGCATTGTTTGTTTAGGTCTTATGGATGATAGATAATAACTTCTAGCTGCCACAAATGCAGTATCTTTAAAAATTCTTAGGTATCTTTGAATTGTAGATAGGGTATCCAAAATGAATAGCTCAATCATTGAACTTTTAAATAATAAAACTAAATGTAGTCAAACAGCTGAACCATGAGAAGTAGCCAGGAATCAATTTCCCTTTTCTCTCAATTTTCTGTGGTTTGTTTCTTCTTTGTCTTTTTCTTTCTTTATTCTTCTTTTCTTCCTTTGTTCTTCTTTTTTTTATTTTCTTTCTTTCTTTCTTTCTTCTTTCTTTCTTTCTTTCATTCTTTCATTCTTTCTTTCTTTTTTTCTCTCTTTTCTAAATGGCTGGAGGGAAGTCCAGCCACAGAAAATTAATCCCACCCTCTGAACCCAGAGACAAATTCAGATAATCCTTTGAATACTCCTTCATTCATTCTTTTCTACTCCCTTCTCTAGTTTCCCAGAACTTGCATGACCACCCTTATCCTCTAGCCTAACTGCAAATTCCTTACCAGTTATCTATGTTTTATACACTATCTCTCTGAAGTTCCACAACACAGGGTAAAACCACACTACCAAGGGGAAACCTCTTGTACACACTCCTATTTTACAGTTGTTCTGTTCTATAACTATATACTTTGCTCCTATGTTCTAAAGGACAAAATCAATAGTTAACACAGTTTGTCAACTTCTAAATTGTGCCTGATGCTATTGTTATTACCAATTTTCCTACTTTAGCTAGGATGTAGTATCTGTTGTAATCAGTTTTTCTCTGTTCTGTAACAATACTGGGAATATCTGAGATAATAACCTCACCACAGCCCTACACCAAAGGATGGCAAATTGAGCAAAAAAAAAAACCCAACAACTCATCCTTAATTGCGAAGGTAGGCTCTTGGGACAGACACAAATCAAAAATTTCCTAAACGAAAGACATCGGTGAAGAACAATCTTTTCCTAGGAAGGCCTTGATATTAGTGATGTAGCTACTGGTTTCAAAAACTCACAAAGATCATCATAGAAAACAAAATAAAAAATGCTTGAAATAGAAAATGTCGAGATGAAAAGTAACATGAAATCTCACATGTTCAGCTCACTGAGAACAAGTCCAAGACATATGAACATAGAGTAAATTGCAAGATACACATGAAATTTCTGAAATGATAGCAACAAGTAAAGAAACAAATCAATGAGGCTATAGAGGAAATCAGATCAGAAATAATCTCTCAGGTAAAAAAATGTCAACATTTATAAAGGAATTGTTTAGCAAATCTAGAGTACAGAGAAATAAATAGATGATGATAGGAAGAAGATAGAAACCATGAATGATCAATATAGAAAAAAATAAAATGTATGATGAAACAGATCCAAACAGATATCCAGGAAACTAAAACTTTCATTCACAAGTGGAAAAACTGCTTGAATGAAACTGAAGATAGACATTCAGACCTTGAAAGCAGGATCACAGCTAGCAATAATGAAAGGAAAGACATTTTGAAAACAACAAAACATCAGGAAATAACAATTCAACAGCTATAAAACAAAGCAAAGAAAAATAATGTAAGAATAATAGGTGTCAATGAAAAAGCACAAGTCAACACAAATGACAAAAACAAACAAACAAACAAAAACTATTTCCCAAGCATGGCAAAAGAATTTGACATACAGATAAATGAAACATATAGAACTCCAATTAGCCATAAACAAAATAAAACTACACCCAGATATTTAATAAAGATCCCAAAAATGTGGCACAAGAACACAATATGAAAAGCTATTATAGAAAAAACCTACAAAGGATAGTCCATCAGAATCGTGTCAGACTTCTCAACACAAACCCTCTAGTCAAGGAAATCTTGGTCTGAAGTATTTCAAGTCCTGAAAGAATACAGCTCCAGCCAAGATTGATGTATGCTGCAAAACTATGTTTTAAAATTAATGGAGAAAGAAGATACTTTCATGACAATGAACAACTGAAGAAATTCATGACCACAAAACAAACACTGCCAAGAGTACTAAAAGATATTCTAGATAGAGATAAAAATGCACACAATTTCAAGAACAACAACAGAAAGAAACCACAAAGCAGAGCAAGCAATTATGCAGAAAAGAAAAGTAGGAAACCAACAGCAGGATAATAACATGACAAAACCAATGCATTTCAGTTATAACCATCAATGTAAATGACTTCATTCACGAATCAAAAGAAATAGACTGGAAGAATGGATTGAGAAACAAGATCCAACAATAGGCTGTATATAAGAAACATGTTTAACTTAAAATTAAACTTATAGACTAAAAGTCAAAGGATGGAAAACAGATAAAAGCAGTGGTAACTATTCTGTTTACAGACAATGTGAATTGTCAAACCAAGGATAATCAAAAGAGATGAAGGTCGTTACATATTTGTTAGGAGAAAAATTCAAGAGAAAGGGATAACAATCATTAATATATATGCACCAAATATGGGAGACAAATATTAATAAACAACATATATATAAGACAAATATTAATAGACATGAAAGCTTAAGAGGGCCAGGTATATAGCTCAGCAGCCTAGTGCCTGTCTCGAAAGTGCAAGTTCATGAGTCTTATTCTTAGTTATTTTTAAAAAGCAAAAATCAAAGGAAAATCAATTAATAACACAATTGTAATGGGGGACATTAACAACTCATTGTCACAAAAAGATAGATCAACTCAGCCAAAACTCAGCAAATAAATAACAGAAGGCAATAAAACCGGTGAACAAATGGACTCAGTAGATGTTTACAGAGTTTTCCACCCGACAACATCAGAATACATGTTCTTGCCAGCTGTACACAGGCCATTATCTAACATAGACAATATACTATCCCACAGAACATGCTTAGGTAACTGCAATAGAACTGAAATTATCCCATACATATTATCTGATCATAGTGCAGTGAAATTGGGAATTAATAAAAGAAACTTCAAAAATATCATAAACACATGTAAATTAAATAATGCATTCCTGAAAACCCAAAAGGCCACAGATGAAATTAAAGAAGAAATTAAATAATACCTACAATCAAATGGCAATGGAAATATAACTTTCTGGAACCTGTGAGACACAGTGAAAGCAGTCCTAGGAGAGAAATTTATAGTGGTGAGTTCTCACATCAGGAATATTGAATAAGGACGAATAACCTAATGATGCCTTCTAGAAAAGGAGCAAGCACAAATAACCTAATGCAACCTTCTATAAAAGGAAGAGCAAGTCAAACCAAAAGCCCATACAAGGGAGGAAATTATAAAGATCAGAGCCAAAATCATCACAATTGAGAATAAGAAAACAAATATGAAGAATTAATGAAATGAAGAGCTGGTTTTAAATTGATGAACCCCTAGCCAATCTTATAAAAAAAAATCAAATTCATGCATTAAGGAATGAACAGGGTGAAATGACTACAGATCCTGTGGAAATCAAACCACAGGATTATCACTTCAACTCTGAAAATCTATACTCACACAGGATGGAAAACATACAAGAAATGGACAGATTCCTAGAAACATATGAGTTATCAAAGCTGAATCAAGAAGATATAAAAATTATGAGTAACCCATTATCAATTAA
Organism: Dolichotis patagonum; assembly: GCA_004027295.1. NCBI lineage: Eukaryota > Metazoa > Chordata > Mammalia > Rodentia > Caviidae > Dolichotis > Dolichotis patagonum. Next base: position 13,123 of record PVJX010007386.1, on the reverse strand, counting down.
TGAAACTTAAAACATAATTACAAACTTACAAAAAGAATTCAACTCCCAAGGATTCATGTGTGAATTCTACAAGAAATTTAGGGAATATTTAATTCCAATACTTCTCAAATTCTTTAATGAAATTGAAAAAGAAACAGCTCTCCCTAAATTAATCCTAGAGGCAAGTATTACCCTAATACTAAAAGCAGAGAAAGACTCAAACAAAATAATAAAACTACAGGCCAATCTTTCTAATGAATATAGATGCCAAAAGCCCTCAATAAAATGCTAGCAAATCATCAAGAAGATTATACATCACAACCAAGTGGGATTCATCCCAGGAATCCAGAGATGGTTCAACAAACACTAACCAATAAATACAATACACCATATTAACAAAACCAAAGCTCAAGCCACGTGACCATCTCAATAGATGTCCAATACTCATTCATGATAAAAAAAAAACTACATAAAATAAGAATGCTTGGACTTTACCTCAATCTGATAAAAGCTATATTTGCAAACCAAAAACCAACATCATACTAAACAGAAAAAAACTGAAAGCTTTCACTCTAAAATCAGGAACAAGATAAAGACATCCACTATCATAATTCACTCTAAAATCAGGAACAAGATAAAGATATCCACTATCATAATTCCTTTTCAATAGCCAGAGCACTTAGACAAGAGAAAAAAATAAAAAAGAAGAAGAATAGGAAAGAAAGAATTTAAGCTATCATTAATCAAATCTGACATGATATTCAACATAGAAGACTCAAAAACTCCACCAAAATATTCCTAGAATTAATAAACAAATTCAGTAGAGTAGTTAGATACAAAGTCAGCACTCAAAAAACAATAGTATTCCTGTACACAGACTCACTGAGAGAGAAATTAGGGAAATCATACCCTACATAATAATATCCCAAAAAATGAAATACTTAGAAAACAGTATCACAAAGGAAATAAAAGATCTACATATTAAAAATTACAGTACTCTGAAATAAGAAATCAAAGGTGACATCAGGAAATGGAAAGATATTCTTTGCTCATGGTTACAAAGAAGAAACATTGTAAAAATGGCCATACTCCAAAAACTGTTATATAGATTTAATGCAATCCCAATCAAAATATCATTAAATACATCACAAATCTTGAGAATATATTCCTAAAATTTGGAAACAGAAGTGAACTAGAATAGCAAAAGCAATCCTGAGCAACAAAAGCAAGGCAAGAGGCATCACAATTTCTGTCTTGAAATTATACTACAAAGCTATTGTAATAAAATCATCATGGTACTGGCAAAAAAATATACCTGATAGTGGAATAGATTAGAAGATGCATGCAGACACAACCATAAACAAACTCAACCATCTAATCTTTGACAAAGGGGCCAAACGTGTTCACTGGAAGATAGACTCTTTAAGGAATACTACTAGAAAACCTGGCTTTTCACATGTCAATTACCATGCATTAAACTAAATTCAAAACTGAAAGATCTAAAGTCAAAACCAAAGATATAAATGTTAAAACACTAACACTAAATCTACTGGAAGAGAAAGTAGGTAGAAATCTCTAAGACATAGGGGTAGACAGAGAGTTCACGAACAAAACCCAAACTGATGGGAAATACTTCAAAGAACCAACAATTGGGATCTAACATTATTTTAAAAAACTTTTACACATCAAAAGAATTCACCAATTTAGTAGAAAGAAAACTCATAGGTTAGGGCAAAATCTTAGCCAACTGTCCCTCAGATAAAGGACTTCTATATAGAACATATAAAGAACTGAAAATAGATAAGACCCCCCCAAATTCAAAGACCGAATCCAAAAATGGCAATCAGAGATGAATACACACCTCTAAGATGAAGAAATAAAAAGGGCAAATAAATATATGAAAAATATTCAACATCATTGGTCATTTGAGAAAGGAAAGTTAAAACAACACTGAGATTCTATCTCATCCCAGAAAAAATGACTATCATCAAAAAATCAACTAATAACAAATGTTAGCAGCATATTGTTTGCACTTATCTCTACAGTCTCTTTCAAGCCATTTTTACAGAATCACCTGCTGACTATCCAACAAGTACTTTGTCACCAAAGGAATTTTATTGTTCTCTTCAAAGTATGTACATACCTCCTAAAGACAAATGTATCTTCTGTAGTTTTGCCACCAGACATGTGTCTGGGTTTTTCATGGAGCATTGCATTAAGCTGGCATATTGCTTTTGTATTCTTATACCAATGCTGGCATATTGCTTTATATACAATTATATCTTAGTTTGCATTAACCTTGGGGAATACTGTGTCATTTTTTTGACCAAACCTGACCGCTGTAATAATTTCATTCACTTTTGTAAAAACTGAGTTTGTCTTTCCTATTTTCTCTTTACTTTGACTTTGTATGTTTTACCCTTATGTCTATCATTCTACCTTCTGAATGATTCTAATATACATTTTCTAAATTCTAAGCTACATGATTAGCTTGTTGATTTTAAGCCTTTCTTTCTAATGTAAACATTTATGGCTAAAATTTTTTCATGGAGTTCCATTTAAGCTGACAATTTTTGGTAGTGTCTCAGATTTATTAGTAATTGAGAGACACATTGGATTCTTTCACTATGATGGTGAAATTGTTAATTTTTCAATAAATTACATTAAATTTGACATATATTTAAAATTATTAAGATATGTGTTTAATGTTACATATTTTATTATATATGTCTTAGTTACTTTTCTTATTGCTGAAACAAAATACCCACACTCAAAGTTATGATTTGTAGAGGTTTCAGTCCATATTAAGCTGTCTCCACAGTAGGGTGGCAAGACAGACAGGTTTCACAGAGGAGAAACAGTTCACGACAGGCAAAAGAGCAAAGGAAGCAAGTAAGGGACAAGATGAGCCTCTTCCTGTCCCTTAATTGTATCAGGCTACTGCAACTAAGGTGGTACCAAATCTGTCAGTAGATTGCTTCAGTACTCACCCCCTTTAATCCTAGCACCCTTAATCCTAGCATTGCACCATGAATCATACACTCTAAATTCAGCCACCTCTGAAAGGTCCACTTCTGAGTCGATGAGGCTTTGTGGAGAACATCTAGAAACTATGACATACAATAAGTTTACAATTATTATATGTTCCTGGTGAAAGATTTTTATCATCATGTAAACTCTGTTCTCAATTATTTTTCTCTTTAAATTACATACTTCATATAATATACATTATAGTTTTGCTAACTTACATTTGCCATTAGACCTACTTTTACAATCTCAATTTTTTAGACTGAAGGACTTTATTGATTTAAAAGTTGACAGATTTAATTTTCACATTATACATTAAATACGCTCACACACAAATAAGCTTATTGCTTTGAAAAATATATAATCTTCATCTATTCTTCAGTAGTTACCTTTTGTCATGCAAATATAGAACAGCATAACATTAATGTTTTATCCTCAGTCAAGATAAAACTGCATAGTATTTTAATTTTGATCATCTCTATACCAGTTTGCATGTTATTATTGTGTACTACTTTAGTTTGTCCTTTATATTACCTTAAATAATATTTTACTATCATTTTATGTTAACAATATATATTGATCAACACACACATCAATTTATTTGCTTCTATTCCTTCCACATTTCACATTTTCTACCAAATTACAATGTTAGATCTTCCTTTCCATAAGGACTGTTGTGTAGCTTTTAGTAAACTCAATTTTTGTTTCCCTAAAACTGTTTTTATTTTTTTCTCATGCTAGGATGCTTTTCTTGAGCACATTTATCTAGATTGAAACTTACTTCTCAGTAGTTTGAAGTTATTACTTCACTATCTCTTTGCCATGTTTTTTTTTCCTATCAACCTATTTTGTTTCTTCATAGTTTATCTTTTTTCCTTTGGTTGCTTTAAAATCTCCTTTTAATCTTTCACATTGCATATTTTCATGTCTTCTTGGCTAGCTATTTTTTAATTTATATTGCTTGATAAATTTAATGCTTTTTGTATCATTGAAGTTCTATCTGTCATTCATTCTGGAAAATTCAATTACTTTATTCTTCAAATGTTTGTTCTCTATTCACTTCTTTCCTCTGGTAGTTTATAAGTTAGATATACTCATATATCTGCATATTTCCTCATCCCTCTGCACATGTGTTCTTAGTCTCTCTCTCCCTCTCTCTGCATTCTGGGTAGCTTTTCCAACAGAGGAAGACCTTGAGTTAGATTATTTTTCTAAAGACATTTTTTGAGAACCCATATTTAGTCTTAATTATTGGAAGCCCTGGAGATCTTTGTGATCCTTTCACCTAGCAAAGGTTTGTAGTTGGACTTGCGACGTCTCTTATCCCCCTTCCACACTTCTGGGTATTTTCTTTCCTGTCATTAACTCTAATAATTTGGTTGCAGTAGAAATAAAATTACAACATCTTGCATTTTTGTAACATTTTGTTATGTTAATTTTCAAACATTTATAGATAGCAGAACTCCCTGTGCTCCTCATTTATTCCCATACTCAAAAATGAATCCTCAAAAACTTACTTTTAAATATTCCACATACTTCCAAAAGCATCACAAATACTAAAAAGGATATTTCCTTATATGACATAAAGATTTAATACTGTCTAATAATCATTTCTCATATTTAACTTTATCTAGTTTGCTAGTTTGTTTAAATCGGGATAAAAATAAAGCCCGTTGATTTTATTTGGTTGCTATGTTTCTCGATTCTCTTTTAGTCAAAACACACAGCCCCTCTTTTCTGTGTCATTCATTTGGTTGAAGAAATTTTAGAGCGTGTCTCATTTCTGCATTTGGCTCATTGCTTCTCTGTAATGTGGTTAAACTTCTTCCTCTCATTTTCTTTGAACTTTTTCTTTGAACCACTCCATACTCCATAACCCATAGATACTGCTCTTGTGAAAATTGCTAATGACTTCATGTTGCTAAACATAACAGTAATTTATCTTATATTATCTCACATGAGGAATCAGCAGCATGTGGGTCCACTGGTCGTTTCATCTTCCCAGGAAAGCTTCTGTTCACTTGTAGGATGCTACTATCTTTAAATTTCTACCTACATTACTGTCTCCAGAGTAGATTCTTCCTTCCTTCTTCCCTCCCTGAATGTTAGAAGACCACAGACTTTGGATGGATTTATCTGCCTTTGGATGGATCTACCATTGCTTGGTAACCTCATCTAGCCTCCCAGTTTCGCATACTACAGATAGAGCTGAAGTATAAACCTACACGTATCTGATGTTGGAGAAAACAGTGCTGCCCATACTGCCCACACAGAAGCCTCTCTTACCAGCACCCTACCCACTGCCCTCCAAATGGCTTCCCTTGCTGCTCACATGTGCAAATGCGCCTTCATCTGTAGAACACTGTCTACTTGATTTTCTCAACTTGGGGAAGAGTTAGCAGGTATTTTCTTTTTAATTCCTGGAAACTCAGTAATATTTTTAATGGAATATTTTATCCAGTATTTAGTAGTCTTTAAGGAGAACTTTTCAAGGTATGTGGTCTAATGTATTGCAAGGAATAGAATTCTGAGTGGGTCTTCACAACTCCAGATAAGGCAGCACTTGAGTTCCACAGAAAAATCCTAGCATTTCTGGACCATTCTTTTGTATTTATTTTTAGCTATTATACTCTCTTTGTTCTTTTGAGCCTATACACTTCAGGAATGTCAATAAGAGCAATAGATTCCAGAACTCAAATTAAAAAGAAATTTAAAAGCCCTCAAGCTAATTACAACTTGCTCTTTGAATCCCCCATGTCTTATATTCAAATGGTCATGTAGCCTCTCTTTACACTAATCAATGATAGGAACTAAGTACTGTGTCTCCTCCAAAGTCCACTTGGCATCTATCTATCATCTATCTATCTATATGATACATATACAAGGAATTGGTTTGCAGGGGCTGGCTAGGCAGTACAGAATCTGCTAATGTTTAAGCTTATCAGGCAGAGCAGGCTGGAACACCCTCAGGCAACACCTAGTTCTGAATCCACAGAATTTTGTTTTTAGGGAGACATTAGCTCTGCTTGCAAAGCCTTTTAACTGATGGAATCAAATGTGCCCAGATTACCTAGAAAAACCAAATCAACTGATGATGTGTTAATCATAGCAATAGGATTCTTCACAGTACCTACATTGGTTTTGGCGGGCTTTTGCCAAGTAAAGCAGACATATAAAACAGGCCAAAATAAGTGTCTTCCCTATGCTAGGAACCATGCTAGGAACTTTTTTTTTTTTTTGGTCTTTTTGATACAGGTTCTCACTATGCAGTTCAGGCTGACCTTGAGCTCATTTTGTAGCCCAGGCTGGTCTTAAATTTGTAACAATCCTCCTGCCTCAGTGTCCCAAGTACTGGGATTATAGGCATGTGCCACCACACTGGGCTGCTAGGAAGTTTTCATTTTAAAACTTATATAATTTTTGGTGGCCCTTCACTTAAATACCATGATTCTTATTTTAAAAATCATAAAATTATGACTCAGTAAAGTGAAACAATTCATTATTGCTATTATTGCACATGTGGGGAAACTGACTCATTAAAAATAAAATAATTTGTGCTCAGTACATATGTAAAGCCCCTAGCAAAATAACCATTACCTTATAAAGCCCAAAAATATAATTCCTTTGAAAACTGTTCTTGTGTTCATCTTTATTTCAAGACAGCCACTAGTCACTGTGCCTTCTATCATGTAGTGAAATGACCCTTAGCACACTTAGGTATGTGTGTGTGTGTGTGAATGCACACACGTGTGTGCACATGCATGTGTGTGATGGAGGGCACACTTTGTGGCTCATGTTATTGTGAGAGCACAACTTGACTAGAAAGCCATCCTCTCGCCACCACTGGAAGCCATTCCTTTTTTTAAAGGGGTCTGAGGCCCTTGGATTAGTGCAGTATGCTCTTCCATTTACTGACTTTATTTTTGTGATGAAAGAAAAATTCTTCAGTGGCTACTTCCCTTCAAGAACAAGTCATTCTCCATATGCATAAATTAAGATAGTTGGATTACAAAATGTGAAATCATAAATTCCAATTTTATGCATGTTCTCATGGACGCTTGGCACATTTATTAGCGGACAGCAGGGATGAAACCACTGTAAACTTGTGTTGGTAATGGGTCAGAAGATGATTTAGGGCCATGCCCAGTGAAGTCCAAGCAGCTAGCAGGGGCCAGAATTCAGTCCCGGGCCCTAAACACATGCAGGTTGGATTCCAGCCCACAGGGAAACCTGGGAACTTTGCTCCCAGGCTTTAAGACCATGCCCCATATCTGAAATCACCAGAGGACACACGGGAGTCCCCATGGGCCTACCAGCCCCATGACCAGTGAACTCCAAACAGCAGTTTCCTGCAGTCTGCCCCAGGAGACAAAAATTAGCCGGGTGATTCCCAGAGCATGGGGGAAGCTTTGGAACATTGCTCAAAACCTGGAAATATATGAAACTCACAAAACAAAAGAGCAAAATACAATCTCAAACTTCCAGCCCAATCCAAGCAAGCCTAGGGGACATGGACACAGGAAAAAATGTGAGCCATACACCTGAAATTCCTGAAACAATAACAACTGAAGTAAAGAAATGACTCCAGGAAGCTATAAAAGACCTCAAATCAGAAATAGTCTCCCAGGTAAAAGAAGAAATGATAAATGTAATGAAAGAAATGTTGAGCACATCTAAAGAAAACATAGTTAAAAAACTAAGGAACAATGCAAAAAGATGGAAACTCTGAATGAACAATATAAGAAACAAAGAGAATGCATGAAGTACATTCAAAGAGATATACAGGAAATCAAAAATTCCATCGAAGTTTGACAAAAGTGCCTTAATGAAAGTGAAGACAGAATTTCATACCTCAAAGACAGGATTGCAGCTTGTGAAGATTATGAACAGGAAAGATCTTTTAAAAATAACAAGTAACCAGGAAATAATTCAACAACTGCAAGATGATACAAAGAAAAACAACATAAGATTGATAGGTATAAATGAAAAGGAAGGTGACAAGCCAAATGATATCAAGAGGCTATTTACAGAAGTAATAGCTGAAAATTTCCCAAACATGAGAATGGAAACTGACATACAGATCATGAAGCATATAGAACTCCAAATAACCATAATTAAAATAAAACTACACCCAGACATATAATAATCAACATCCCAGAAATCCAACATAAAAACAGAATATTGAAAGCCACTAGAGAGAAGAGACTGATCACCTATAAAGGAAAGCTTATCGGAATTACAGGAGACTTCTCAACAAAAACAATGAAGTTAAGAAGAGCATGGAGTAAAGTATTTCAGATCCTAAAAGAAAACGACTTCCAACCCAGACTGATGTACCCTGCAAAACTGTATTTCAAAATGGATGGAGAAAGAAGATACTTCCACAACAAAGAACAGAAGAAGAACTTCATGACCACCAAACCAACCCTGCAAAGAATGCTGAAATACATTCTAGATAGACATAAGAAAAAACCACTAAGCAAGGCAAAAAAGTAAACAGAGTGGAAATGTAAAGAATCAACAGCAGAAGATAACATGTCAAAAGTAAACCAATATATGTCAGTTATAACCATTAATGCAAATGGCCTCAATTCACCAATTAAAAGAAACAGACTGGCAGAATGGATAAATAAACAAAATCCAACCATATGCTGTATGCAGGAAACCCATCCAACACAAAAGGAAACTCATGGACTGAAAGTCAAAGGATGGAAAACAATACTCCATGGAACAGGATCCCCCAAAAAGGTGGGAGTAGCTATTCTGTTTGCAGACAATATGAACTTCAAACCAAGAGTGATCTAGAGAGAAAAATAAAGTTATTACATACTAGTTAGGGGAAAACTTCAAGAGGAAGAAATAACAATCTTAAATATCTATGCACCTAATTTGGGAGCACCCAGCTATGCAAAACAAATATTAATAGAAATGAAAAATCAAATAAGCAATAACACAATTATAACAGAAGAACTTAACACACATTTGACACAAAGGGATAGATTAACTAGACAGAAAATCAGCAAAGAAATAACAGAATCACAATTGTGAACAAATGGACTTAGTAGTTCCACCCAACATCAGAATATACATTCTTTACAGCAGCACATGGAATGTTCTCTAAAATAGACCATATACTAGCCCATAGAACATGCTTAAATAAATGCAAAAGAATTGAAATTATCCCATGCATGTTATCAGATCATAACATCATGAAACTAGAAATTAATGACAAAAGAAACTGCAAAAACCCAACAAACACATAGAAATTGAGTAATACTATCCTGAGCAATCAGTGGGTCACAGAGGAAATTAAAGAAGAAATTAAACAATATTTACAGGCAAATGAAAAAAAAAAACTACATCTTTCTGGAACCTGTGGGATGCAACGAAAGCAGTCCTCGGAGGAAAATTTATTGCGGTGAAATCCCACATCAGGAAAACAGAATGAACACAAATAAACAATCTGATGCTACACCTCAAACGTCTAGAAAAAGAAGAGCAAATCAACTCCAAAGCCAAAAGAAGGGAGGAAATTATAATAGTCAGAGCAGAAATCAATACAATAGGAACTAAGAAAACAATACAAAGAATCAATGAATCAAAGAGTTGGTTCTTTGAAAGAATACATTAAAATGACAGGCCTCTAGCCAACCTTATTTAAAATAGGAAACAAAAAACTCAAATTCATACAATAAGGAATGAAGGGAAAAATCACTAAAGACCCTGTGGAAAAACAGAAGATCATCAATACCTATTTTGAAAACCTCTACTCTCATAGGCTTGGTAACACAGAAGAAATAGATTCCTAGAAACATATGAATTAGCAAAACTGAGTCAAGATGTAAAACTGCTGAATAACCCAATTTCAATTAACAAAATTGAAAATGTAATTAAATCCTTACAAACAAAGAAAAGCCCAGGTCCAGATGGATTTATTGTGGGATTCTATAGGAAATTCAAAGAAGATTTAAGGCCGACACTCCTCAAACTATTCAATGAAATTGAAAGGGAAATAATTCTCCCTAACTCACACCTGGAAGCAAACAGTACTCTAATACCAAAACCTGACAAATACCCAACCAAAAGAAAAAACTACAGGCCAATCTCCCTAATGAAATAGATGCAAAAATTCTAAATAAAATATTGGCAGATAGAATGCAGCAAACCATCAAGAAGATCATACACCATGACCATATGGGATAAATCCCAGGAATGCAGGGATGGTTCAACATATGCAAATCAATATATGTAATCTACCATATCAATAGAACCAAAAATAAGAACCACATGATCATTTCTATAGATGCAGAAAAAGCTTTTGATAAGGTCCAATACTTTTTCATTATAAAAACCTTACAGAAAATTGGAATAGATGGTTTTTATTTCAATATGATAAAAACCATCTATGACAAACCAACAGCTAGCATCATATTAAATGGCCAAAAACTCACAGAATTTACCTTAAAAATCAGGAACAAGACAAGGATGCCCATTATCACCACTCCTTTTAAATATAGTGCTGGAAATACTAGCCAGAGCAATTAGATAAAAGAAAGAAATAAAAGGAGTAAGGATAGGAAAAGAAGAAGTTAAATAATCATTATTTGCAGATGACATGATACTCTACATAGAAAACCCTCAAAACTCCATTGAAATACTCCTAGGAATAATAAAAAAAAAAATCCAGTAATGTATCTGGATACAAAGTCAATACTCAAAAACCAATAGCATTCCTATACACTAACAACAAAAGCACTGAGAGAAAAATAAAAGAAGTTACACCCTTCACACTAGCATCCAAAAAAATGAAATACTGAGGAATTAATCTAACAAAGAAGCAAAAAATCTATTCAGGGAAAATTATAATACCCTGAAAAGAGAAATTGAAAATGACCTCAGAAAATGGAAAGATATCACTTATTCATGGATAGGAAGAAAACATTGTGAAAATGGCCATTATCCCAAAATTGTTACACAGATTTAATGCAGTCCCAATCAAAATGCGACTAGCATACCTCACAGATCTAGAAAAATCACTCCTAAAATTCATTTGAACCAGAAGAGACCTAGAATAGCAAAGGCAATTCTAAGCAACAAAGACAAGGCAGGAGGCACCACAATCCCTGACTTGAAGTTATACTACAAAGCTACTATAATAAAATCAGCATGGTATTGGAATAAAAACAGATCTGAAGATCAATAGAATAGATTAGAAGAGACAACTACAACTACAAACACACTCAGCCACCTTATGTTTGATAAAGACGCCAAACACATCCACTGGAAGAAAGATAGTCTCTTCAATAAATGGTGCTGGAAAAATTGGCTCTCCACATGTGTAAAACTAAAACTAAACCTATGCCTATCACCATATACTAAACTAAAATCTAAATGGATCAAAGATCTAAATATTAAAACAGAAACACTAAATCTGTTGGAAGACAAAGTAGGTAGGAATCTTAAAGACATAAGGGTAGGTAGAGAATTAATGAACAAGAATCAAACTCCATGGGAAATACTTCACAGAATCAACTACTGGGATCACATCCTACTGCAGAATTTTTGCATGTCGAAAGAAATCTCCTGCATAGTGAAAAGAAAACCCACAAATTGGGAAATAATCTTAGTAAACTGTCCCTCAGACAAAGGACTTCTCTCTAGAACATATAAAGAATTAAAAAAAAAATCAGTTCCCCAAAATTCAAATACCCATTCCAAAAATGGGCATCTGAGATGAATACACAGTTCTCAGATCAAGAAATACAAATGGCAAATAAATACATGAAAAAAAGTTCAGCATCATTGGTCATTAGAGAAATGAAAATTAAAACAGCACTGAGGTTCCATCTCACTCCAGAAAGAATAGCCAGTAAACTACCAACAACAAATGCTGGAGAGGCTGTGGGGAAAAAGAAACTCTTCTGCACTGTTGGTGGGAGTGTAGACTGGTGCAACCACTGTGGAGGTCAGTCTAGAGATTCCTCAAAAAGCTGGATTTGGAGATCCCATTTGACCCAGCTTTTCCACTTCTGGGCATATTCCCAGAAGAACTGAAAATATCATACCACAATGATATATGTGCACCCATGTTTATAGCAGCACCATTTGTAGTAGCCAGATCAATTACAAGTTGAAACTTACTTTAGGTTGGAAACAACCTAAATGCCCGTCAACTGAGGAAGAGATAAAAAAGATGTAATATTTTTATAAAATGGAGTACTACTCTGCTATAAAGAATGATCACATTGAGATATTTATAAGTAAATGGATGCAACTTGAGACCATACTCATAAGTTAAATAAATCAAACTTACATGTATAAATATCATATAGTCTTCCTAGTATAAGAAATTATAAGAGTACATAAAAATACAAAAAACTCAATAAACACAGTGAAAGGACAAGAATCTGCTTAAAGGGGAAAAAATAATATCTAAGGGAAAATGAAGAAAAAGTAAAAGAAAGGGAAAAGAAAAAACATCTAAAATTATATAAGCACACTTAGGATAGTTAAGATGATTGTCCTACAAATTCTATAACTTCTTGGAACAAAAGAGTTAACATTCATAGGATTGGAACAATTGTGCATATTATTGTATGGTGATCTGAGGAACTCTTGAAGATTATTATGTAAAATAACAATCCTACTTACTCTCATACCACCTTGTTTTGAAGGCCTATATGTCAGTGTTCTGGGCTTTTAGCTATTGTTGTTTATAGGTCTTTTTTGTTTCATGTTTTTCTAGGAATTTATTTTGTTTTGTCTTGTTTGTCCCTCTAATACAGAAAGAACAGGTATACATATAAAGACTCATGCATGCATAGAACTTCTAAACAGTTTATGAGAATCAATTATATAATGTAAGATGAAATGAACAGCTACTTTGAAGAAAAAGAGACACTAAGGTACCCAGTGCTGATTTTGTAGCATCATGATGTGAAATCCAGCAATACTAATTATTCTTTGTTCAGAGTGATTTTAGTCTGTTTTGTTTTGTTTAATTTCAACATACATGAAGGTATGGACAGCTATCTCAAAGAGAATGAGAGACATTATGGCAGCAATTGTGGACTTCTTTACTGTCTGGTCTAGAAGACCTAAAATGTCTTTTTTTTTT
>PVJX010007385.1:0-71352 GCA_004027295.1 Dolichotis patagonum | reverse complement strand
CCCTTGACTTTCAGTCTATGAGTGTCCTTTTGGGTTAGATGGGTTTCTTGTAGACAGCATATGGTTGGATGTTGTTTCTTGATCCATTCTGCCAGTCTGTTTCTTTTGATTGGTGAGTTGAGGCCATTTACATTAATGGTTGTAACTGTTCTATATTGGTTTATTGTTGACATGTTATCTTTCTGCTGTTGTGTCTTTAACTTTCCATTCTGTTTAATTGTCTGCCTTGCTTGGTGGTTTTATCCCATGTTTATCTAGAATGTCTTTCAGTATTCTTTGTAGGTTTGGTTTGGTGTTCATGCAGTTGTTCAGCTGTTCTTTGTCATGGAAGTATCTTATTTCTCCATCCATTTTGAAGGACAGTTTTGCAGGGCATGTCAGTCTGGGTTGGAAGTGGTTTTCCTTTAGGATCTGAAATACTTCACTCCATGTTCTCCTTGATTTCATTGTTTGTGTTGAGAAGTCTGCCGTGATTCTGAGAGGTTTTCCTTTAGAGGTGATGGGTCTTTTCTCTCGAACAGTTTTTAGTATTCTATTCTTATGTTGGATTTCTGGGATGGTGATTATTATGTGTCTGGGTGTAGTTTTATTTTGGTTATGGCTGTTTGGAGTGCTATATGCTTCACTTATCCAGATGTCTGTTTCTCTTCTCATGTTTGGGAAGTTTTCAGCTATTCTGTAAATATCCTCTTGATATCATTTGGGCTGTCCTCTTCTTTTTCATTTATCCCTGTTAATCTTATGTTATTTTTCTTTGCATCATCTTGCAGGTGTTGAATTGTTACTTCCTGATTTTTCGTTATTTTTAAAAGATCCTGTCTTTCCTTGTCACTGGCTGCAATCTTATCTTCGAGGTCTGAAATTCTGTCTTCACTTTCATTGAGGCGGTTTTTACAGCTTCCAGTAGAATTTTTCATTTCCTGTATATCTCTTTGAATGTGCTTTATGCATTCTGTTTGTTTCTTATATTGTTCTTTGAGGGATTCTATCTGTTTGCTTTGTTCCTCTAATTTTTTAGCTGTGTTTTCACTGGATGCATTCACTATTTCTTTCACTGTTTTTATCAATTTTTCTTTTACCTGGGCAAGTATTTCTGGTTTGAATTCCTCCATAGCTTTCCCTATTTGCATATTTATTTCATTTGATATCATTTCAGACATTTCAGGTGAATGAATGGCTTCTTTTTTCTTCTATGTACACAGCTTCTAAGCTTTCTTGGGGAGGGCTAGGGCTTTGAGCCTGCCTTTTGGTCTTTCCTTTTGTCATTTTTCTGTATTTCCTTACTTTGAGCGGTGTTCCAAAGCTTTCTCTGCTTGTGTGGCAAATTACCTGTTGCACCCTCAATTCCTGGAGGGGCAGTGGCTCCCCCACAGGCTCTTGGCTTCCTCACAGGGTCCTAACTCCCCTCTGTGGGCTCCTGGCTCCCTAAGTTGTAAGGCGAATGCTGGGTGTGGTCACCCCGGAGCCTGTGGAATCTCAGGCAGGCCAGGCCACCGTGTTTTGTCCCAGGCAGGTCTCCAGGAGGTTCCCTGCGAGTGAAGGGCCTACAGGTCCCAAAGAGTCAGGCCAGAATGTTGTTTTCTGAAAACTTCCCGGTCCCAAACAGACCTGGCCAAGATGCCAGTCTCCACAATATTCCCAATCCAAACAGCCCGGGCCACTCTGTGGGTCCGAGAGTTCGGGTCCCAAAGAGACAGGCCGCGGTGCTGCTTTCTGGAAGACTTCCTGGGGATGAAGAGTGGGGCTACGGGCCCAAACAGACCTGGCCCAGATGCTGGTCTCCAGGCAGTTCCCTGTGGATGAAGGGCGGGCCTACCAGTCCCAAACAGTGGTGCCGAGATGCAGGTCTGTGCAGACTTTCGATCCAAACAGCCGAGGCCACTCTACGGGTCCGAGAGTTTCGGGTCCTAAAGAGAGAGGCCGAGATGCTGCTTTGTGGGAGACTTCCTGGGGGTGAAGGGCGGGGCTACGGGCCCAAACAGACCTGGCCCACATGCTGGTCTCCAGGCAGTTCCCTGAGGATGAAGGGCGGGCTTACCAGTCCCAAACAGTCGTGCAGAGATGCAGGTCTGCGCAGACTTTCGATCTAAACAGCCCAGCCACTCTACGGGTCCGAGAGTAGAGAACACTTTTCTTAGTGGCTTAGAATACCCTTGGTCAGAGATTTATCCTCAGGCCTGAGTTGTCAATCTGTGCAAATAAGTTTGAGAATCTTCTCCATTTCCAAGAAAATGAACACATGAAAACACTAGACAATGACCTTTTCTGTTGATGGAAATAGTGTGGTAATTTCTTAAATTGGCTGATAATTTCCAAAGCCTGTAGGTTTTCATGTATTTTAAATTAATGAATTTATCAGCAAACAGAAATAAAGCCAGTGACATATCAAAGGAAACAGTGGGGATGTTCAGTAAGATCATTTGAAGTATTCGTTGCCAGTGAGTATAAGGACATTGAACAAGTTTGCCTGCTGACCCCTTAAGTGATTCTTGAATTTAAATCTTGATGGACTTAGTTAGCACTTAGGTATTTTGTTTTACTGTTTATCTGACACATGCCTTGTTGGTTTTTTTTTTTGGGGGGGGTCCCTCAACCACCAAACACTTTTAACTGTGTCTTCACATCATTTCTTCTTTTCCTGGATTCCTTTCATCTTGTGGCACTTCGTTTCTGTATGGTCTTTCTTTGAGACATATGTTGTCATCCTGCATAGATTATAATCTCAAGGAAGACCACTGCTTGTGTTACTTATAGACAGCACAAGCTCCATAAACTTGTTTTACAGAAATCTTTTTATCTTGTAGTTTCCACGTTCTAAAATTGTCATTGTGTAGGTTCCCAGTGAAACCTGGAGTCTGGCCTTTGGCACAATGACAAACATTGATGCCAAGTTGGGAAAAAGAGAGGATGGGAGCAGAGGAGAGAGAGATGTAGGCAAGGGCTATAAGCAGCACATTGTCTTCATTCTCTATTTCAGGTTTACAGACCAGGTGGTTAAATCAGCAGATGTTTCCCCCTTATGCAGCCATCATCCAGCTGATGAAGGGACCCCACCACCTACCTCCTACAGGGAGGAGGGCTGCACAGCTTGGCTCCTTTCATGCCTCAGAGGGTGGTGAGGGACCACATCAAGTTGTAAGCTGCACCACTGGTTTGTGTAACTGAGCTGAGTACAATGGAGGGTGCAGACAAGTGGTGCCCATTAGCAGTGGTAATCTTGAGCTTGTCCTGATTGGTGGCCTCTGCTGAGAGAGGTAGGAGAAAGGATGGGAGCAAGACTTCTGCTTTCCCCAAACTGCAGATTATTTGACTTTTCACTTGCTGGTGAATCACTGTCAAGAACCCCACAGCATACAGCTCTTAATATGAGAAAGGAAGCAAATTAACCTAGTTGAATTGAAGGCTTTAAGCCTATGGGGGAGTATCTTTTTGTTTAGGGCTTGTAGGATCCTTCCTGAGTTAAATCTCCTTTGGCTAATGCTGATTACTTTCAAATAAGAGACTTAAGAACTGCTTTGACTGTCCTTCTCTGTTGATTTCCACTACAATTTCCCCAAGAGACTAGGTGTTCTAGGCCAAGGCTGTTTTCTCAGACTGTCATCTTCATAATCTGGGCCAAGATCAAGTGTCCCAACACTTCTTAAGAAATTATTCATCAGTGACATCTAACTCTCCAGACTTTTGATTCACACGAAATATAACTAGTACCACACTAAATAGATTATAATTCTAGTGGAGAGGAAAAATTTCACACTTCATTAGCTTGTGTGACTTCATGGGTACAAATGTATACAATTCTTAGAATCCTGACAATCTCTTGCAGACTCTCTGTTAAATAGTGCTTTTCTGGTCCTACTGCTGAAGTCTCATAAGAGGAAGTGAGGCCGAGAGGTTATGTGATTGTTCAAGGGCATCCCTTCAGAGTCTTTTTTATTTTTATTTTTTTGCATTAATAGGAACTGAACCCAAGGCCTTCACACTAAGCTATATCCTCACCCCTTTTATTATGTTGAGAAAGGGTCTATTAGGTCACTGAATTGCCCAGGCAGGGTTTCAATTTTTAGCCATTCAGAGTACTGGAATACAGGAGTGTTGCCACCATCACTGCCAGCTTTCAGGGTGCTTTTTGTTTGTGTTCCTTCATTAATTCGACATCCATGGAAGGAAGTATCATTGGGCAACCTCAAGTTTTAAACTAAGTGGATTCACCGACACATTTCATTTCATAATAATGTTGCCTCATTTGAAAAGATTTACCAAGAATAGATAAATGTAGGGCCTCAACCTTTGCAGTGCAGTGCAGCTCTGTTCTGTGAGAATGTTGTAGAAAATATTTGTTTATGGAGAAATATCACAGAACTTTAGATGAAGAAAGACTTAATTGTAGGCTTGCTCAACAGGTGGGAAATTTAGAAAAAGTCTGATTTCTGAAATGTTAATTTCTGTATTACCAGGGACTTTCAGGAGTTACATTTTTACTGGAAAGTGATGGTAGACACTCTGATGGTTCATCTTAGTTTTGCAGAATAGTGGGCTTGCCTGGCTCCATGATCCAGCAGATGGTGCCAGCCCTGTATCTTGACCTGGTGCCTGGATCTCAGATGTTTATGTTTAAATTCCTCCAGCTGCTCAGTTTTCCTGGAGCACTCAGTCAAAAGTAGTCACTCCCAGGTGCCACCTGGCCATGGCTCTTGGTCTTATAGGATCTAAATATTTACTGTTATACTCCCCTCCACCTCCTCGTCCCTTGGAAGCTTGCTAGGATTAGGAGTGTACATTTTGGGTCTCTGTCTTGTCTCTACCCTTTAAACAGGGACCAAGTTGTATGGAGTGTTCAGTAAATATTTATAAATTAATAATACATGATTTACAACAAAAATCATAGTGGTTACCTAGAACTCTTTATTTGTGCTATGTGTTTGTTTCTGTGGTATGTAAAATCATGACCTGATAGTGAGTTGAGGCTTTTAAGTGGACATGTTCTTTGTCCATTTTGTCCTGTGGGTGTATGCAAAGGAGTGCTCACTTTTGAAATAATGTAAGTGAGAGAAAGATGGAGAAAAACATTGTGTTTTATGTGTAGGTGCTTTAAGAAGGTATGTTGAAACATCCAAACAAGTGTTCCCATTGAAAAACCAAATGCCAAGAACATTTTGGGATTTCATATAAACAACAGTATCAATAATCTTTATGTAAGGGTTGTTTCACAAAACATTAATTTATCTGTTTTCTAAATAGCTGGAGAATGAGATGTTCTTAAACATTGATGAATTTAGGGAATTAGCATTTGTCTCTTTCCATTGTCACCCATCCAACATCAACAAATGATCTAATTTACATGCAGGCATTCATTATATTTTCAAATGTTACTTTGAATTTGTTAGACTATGCCAGGTGTCCCCAGCTTTTAGATGTATCCAGGTCTGTGTTCTACACCTGACTGAGCATTTTTATAGTTTGGGGTGGAAATGTTGTGCCCATTGGTTGGGCTACAGTTAGTGAATATGACTCAGTGTATTTGGTATATCTGCTGAACTATCATTCATAAAACTGTGTAGCTTTAAGAAAGAGAAAAAGTTACTTTGTCTAATTTTTCAGCTTTCCTGCCCTAATGTTCCAAGTTCCAGTTTTCTTCTAAGTGTTTACAGGTGCTAGAGAGCCAAGGTATGTGGGTATACCTTTCTTTGATCTTCTGCTTTTGCCTTGACTGCAAGGGTCTAAATCTAGAGCCCTCTAATTGAGTCCTGTCCAAAGCCCTGCAGCATGACTTTTCTAGACAGAGGAACCATGAATTCACTTGGACAAAAATCGCATTTCCCATTGTTGAGAAAGTTATTCTGTTATTTGAAATTAAATGTAGATTAAGACTCATTCAGATCCATTCAAATACTGTAAATCCTGTGTTAAAAGGGATGTAATAATGATATAGGGGAAAGAAACTGCCAACCTACTAGATGTCCAGTATGAGTACATGTTCTCTAAAATTGAAGAATGAATTTTAGAAGAACAGAGGTTAAGAGCAGAATATATTTATTGAAAGAAAGACAGCCTCTGCCTGAGAGAGAGACAGGGGGTCCCATTGGGTTGCCGAGGACTCTGTCTTTTCTAGGGATTTTATAGAGGTGACACAGGTGGGTCTCAGGAGGGGAACAAATGGGAATTTGCAAGATGGGCATGAGGTGGGATGAATTATGGCCAACCAATAAGATTAATTGCTCAGGTAAAATTTATTAAATCAGGGACAAATGGGGAAGCAAGCAAGGGAGCGTGCATGTAGAGCAGTGGCTCTTCCTCCGGTTAGTGACTCCTGCCTTCCTCAGAGTGATAGAGACCTATTTAGAATATCAATCCCTGATGTTTATTCTTAGGAAGTATGTGGGTGCATTTGTCTTGAAGTCCAGCCCACAGTGGAGGTGTCTGTCTCTCTCACAGTTGCAAGGTATCTGGTCTTCTGCACTGGCTCCTTTGAGGGCCCAGCCTTGTCTAACTGCCTATAATATTTGTATCTAACTCAGTAACAATAACAACCATGCAGTTGGGTCTTCCTTTATACATATCTGAATAGTTATGTCACTGGGTTATGCAGTTCTGGGGACTCCTTCTAGAGATTATTTCTAGGTTCTTCTTGTTCCAACCAAAGAATTGGATAAAACAAGCATGAAAGGTAGTGAGGTTTTACGTTTATTAAAGGTAAGAAAAGAAACATGCTCTGCAGGACAAGTGTGGGCCAATTAAAAGTAGGAAAAGACGTACGCTTTGCAGGATGAGAGCAGACCACTGCAGTGGCCAAAAGCTCATTGGTGGCCGTTTATTGTATCACCCACTCCTCAGGCTGAAATCAGGTCTTGGCTGTCCTATCAAAAACCTACTTGAATTCTCAAGAGAAAAATTGAAGGTAGTAGTGCTTTTTAATTGGAACCAGTTTTTCTGTGCGTGTCCTAGGACATCCAGCTACCTAGTCGTGTCCTAATTTTCTGCCTCAGATTACTAGACCTGGACATTCAATTTCTAAAATTCTGACAAACATAACTTGTTAAATTATATATGCAGACAATTCAGGTCTTCTCATTCCAAGCTAAGAATGGCAAAGGATGTGGGTTGAGCTCTCTGGTGATCCGCCTCACGGATCTGTCCCTTCAAAAAATGAGAGTGAAAATGCAGAAGGATAAAGAAAACATAAACTTAAAGCCCAAGCTCCAAAATGTAGTTATTAATGTCTCTGTCAGCTGGGTTGGTGCATACTAATCAAATACTCTGAGTTTCATTCTAGATAATATTTCTGGGAAGACTGTGATTTGCAGGGAAAAAAAAGATAGAATTCATCGGAACCACGAGGGAAAGAATGACACCACAGCATTTCCCTATTCTAAAAGATGCTAGGCACTTTTCTATTTAAGCATCTTATAACTCTGGCTTATGTCAACACTGTCATACAATTGTGGTGTTTGAGGCCAACTTTTGCCATAATGGAGGGGAGATATGCAGTGACATCATGAAGCATCACTAGGGAGTATTCCCTTGTTTCTTTCTGCTTGTGGACATTTACAACTGTGTTCTCCCTGTACCTCCCTATCTCTCCCTCACGTGTTTCAGCATTTTCTCTTCTAGCTACGACAGAGACCATTGGTCTTTTTAACACTCGGCTGGCAAATTGGAGGGAAAGGGGTCTGGTTACTACACAAGTACTAAGCATGGAAATAGAATGTGAGCAACTGTTTGCATCTTGTTTTTTATTTTAATTGAAGCACAAAATCAAATGTCAAAACAAAAATGAATGTTAATTACGCTAAGCAGTGCTTTGAGCCTGTCTGCCTCCTGTCAGAGTTCCAGTGGTTTCAAGCATTTTGGTCTCAGCCTGTTGGTATTTCTGCCCATTGTCCTACCCAGTGTTTAAAAGTGCATACCCCAGGCTGCATAATGGAAGTATTTAATTGTAACCTGTGATAAAAATTCCAGAGTCATGTTTAGTAACAATTGTTTAAATTTTTCTATATACAAGTCTTGAGTTAATAAATACTGTACTTCAGCATTATGATTTTTCTGTGATGTTTTTCCTGACTTGATTGCACAGTGCTTGAACATAAGCCAGTCTTTATGCCAGATGCTTGGAGAAGTAGCTGAAGAAGGGGCTGGCAGTAGTGATGGTGTAGGGCGGTGATGGTGAACCTTTTAGATCTTCAATGATAGCAGCCAGCCTGCTGTAGCACGAGTGCCACAGGTTTGCCACCACTCATTTGGGGTGTGCAGAGCTGGGACCCAGCTGAGTTCTGGCAGTGGTGGCCACATTTCCCCAACAATGGGGGCCTCGCAGCCTTGAAAGATTATTCATAGGGGTTATATCACTAAAAGGGCTGTGTGTCCCTCTGAGATTATATTTGTGTTGTCACTAGTGCAAATGAAAATAGAGAAAATATACACCTAAAATCAGCCACTCAAATTCAGTTATTAATATTTTAGGGTATTGGTACACACACACATACACATGTATATGTATACCCATTTACTGGATCAACTATATTTTGCATATGTATTTTCCTTTTCTTCTGTGCTTAACATCATATTGTGAGCTTTTAAGAACTCTGAAGGAGGAGAGTCTGGCAAATTTTGAGATACTAAAAGGAACACTGTAGTCTTGGAGTATAGACGAGAGATTCAAGGAAGACCAGAGAGAGGTAAGGCAGACCATGCATCCACAGCCTGTTAGCCTGCATAATAATTACCTGTTGCTGTGTAGCAAATGGCCATAAATTGTAGTAGCTTAAAATAGGACATGCTTCTAGTCTTACAATTTGCGTAGGTCACATATTCACAGACAAGTTTGTTGGGTAGTTCTTGTGACTTAGAGCCTGAGTTAGGGATTTGTCCATGTGAATTTCTCCTCACCACGTGGCAGCCGCATGTCTTCAGAGGTGGAGATGTAAATGAGCTAGTCCTTTATAACCTAGCATTGGAAGTGGTATATACCAGGCATGTCCAACCCACAGGCCACATACAGCCCTGAATGCCTAGTAATGCATGCCCAGAAAATTGTATGTTTTTAACATTATTATGATTTTTCTGTGATGTTTTTCCTGACTTGATTGCAGAGTGCTTGAACATAAGCCACAACAAAATGTGCTGTGGGGGAGGGCACAATGCACTGGTAACTCTACCTTCTTGAGCCTGCTACACACAGTCAGGTATAGGAAATCTGGGTGTATCAGATATTAAATATGCTTTTGCAAAGGCACATTGAAAAGTGAAACACAGCAAGTACTGCTAATAGTACAACTTACCTATACCTATATATATCCCTATGAAGTGCAGGAAGAGGTAGAATTTGGCATGGGGCAGATTTTCTGTCAGTCTATCTCTGAAGGTTCCAAGTGGGACCCTTTGCAGCTTCTCAGGAAGGTGAGGATCAGAGTGTGGATTGATAGCCATCAAGTTAGGGTGCCTGAATGGTGCTGTGAGCACCCAGAAGACCCTAGAACTTAGCCAGAGAAATGATGACATGGAAAGGGTAGGTGCAAGAGGAAAGCTGGCCAGCTAACTAGGATGTTCTTCCTTTTGAGAATCTGATGGTTTTACTGACAGGGCCACTCAAAGCCAGGACCTGGGAGTAGACAGCCTGTTAATGCCATGAGGAGATCCATCAGCTTTAGTGGCACCTTAGTTCCATGTTTGTTTGTTTTGCAGGTTATTTTACTTGTCTGATTAAAGATGGTTGGAAATTGAAAGCGTATGTAACTAATAGTGAGAAGGAATGTGAAACAGGTGTAACAGGAGCGATGTACTCATGGGTTACTTCAGAAGGGGATGGTTGGTATTGAATGGGCTTGCTGGCAGTGAGTATGTATGGGGATGGTGAAGGGCATCAGAGGAGGAGAGAAGTCCTCAGCTTCTGTTTTCTAATGGACAGAAATTGTGAGAACTTCTGAGTGCCACTAGGAGTGTGAATCTTCTGAAGCTGCCCATTGACCAGGTTATCATCTGAGTCATTGGTTTCCTGTCTCACAAATGATGACTGTGTGAATTAGGTTCTAGGACAAGTATAGAGTTTATCAAGTGGTCTTATGGATGGGCTGGCTTCAACCCCATGTTCTTTGGTAATTGTTTGTTGTGCTATAGGCCTCTGGACCCTGCCCTCCACAGATGGGATGCTGTGAGTAATTGCTTCATTGTTAATGGTTTTTGGGTATAAAACATTCTAGAATTTTCGTGAAAAACAGTATTAGAACAATAAGTATGCTTGTGTTACCAAACTGGTAAAAGGACTTTAAATTTAGCTTTGTGGGGGAAGGAAAAGGTATTGAAATTGTGAAAATTTAAAAGGAGAATGTTGAATTAAGGATAATTGTTCTCAAGTTAGAAGTATAACGTCATTATGGAGAGAATTTGGGAAATAAAAAGGTTTGGAAATGGGGAGGGAAGGAAGGGGGGGAAAAAGCTGCCTTGGCTTATTAATCATTCCCTTTTCCCCCTGTGTATTTTTCTTGGGCTGATTTTGCTTACTCTTTATTCTGAGGGGAATGACAACACTGATTCACATGTTGATTGATAACAGAGATGAGCTGATTGATTTCTTTCCACACTGCACTCAGCTTCTGACTTGTATTTTATTTGGCTGTGTCTTAACTGTCCTTTGTTTGATGGCCAGGATCCTTGAAAGCAGCCCTTGCATCCCCATGGCCCCATGGAGGATCCTAGGAGGCAGCTCTTTGTAAGTGAGATCCTAAGTGCATTGGCCTGCACTGAAGACTTGTATCTCTTTGTCACTGCAGCCCTCATACAGGTCATTTAGTGCAGAGATGGGTAGTTGCAACCAGCAGAAGGTCTGGTTTCTTTCTTTCTCTTTCTTTCTTCCTTTCCTTTCCTTTCCTTTCCTTTCCTTTCCTTTCCTTTCCTTTCCTTTCCTTTCTTTCCAGGGTCTCTATGTAGTTCAGGCTGGCTTTAAACTCACTGTGTAGCCCAGGCTGGCCTTGGACTCACAAAAATCCTCCTGCCTCAGCCTTCTGCGTGCTGGGATTATAGGGGTATGCTACTATGCCCACTCAACTCAGCCACTAGAAGGCGACAGACCCTGACTTTGCCACCATGTAGGGTCATGTGTGGGTAGTGGTTTTGCTTAGTCTGACTCTGGAACAGTCTTTTGAGTTCCTGTGTAATCAGATCTTAAAGGCAGTGGTATATTAAAGGACTGTGATAGTTAAATGTGCCTACTTGGGGTGCTATACAGGTGTACAGTGTTTTCAGTTTCCTGGAGGGAAAGCTTAGTGACCCTGAATGTTATGGGAGCTAAAACTTAAAACTGTGTACAAAAGCAGAAGAAATTTGGGCAAGAGAAAATGGGAGGGCTGAATGTGGCCATAATTCCCTAGGATGAGTTTTCCTTTTGAATTGTAGCCATTCTACCCTCATCTCATTATGTGAATAGAATTGGCCTGTGTGTGTGTCATAAATACATCTCTTCTCTTCTCTTGAGATACTGTGTGTACTCAGATCAGAAAGCTGTGACGTTACTCAACTGAGTTACTTTGCTAAACTGAATAATGAATTTGTGGAGGAAACCTAGTGGTGAATGGTGAACTGTGGCTGCTCATTCAGTCATTATGTGGACTGGACCATTTCTTAAAATCATAGCAGTGGAGAACAGCAGTCATAATTACTCAGTATACATAATTACTAATTAGAACATCATCAGAGGTGGTCCAGAGAGGTGGAGGAACAGGTCACTGGAGACCTGTCTCAGTTTCGCTGTAGATAGGTCAAATTCTTTTACTTTGAATTGCAGTTGACTTACATAAAAATGAGAGTTTTGATTCAAACACTGTCTTACCATCTTTTGTGATGCAGGTGCCACTACTTTTTTTATTAAAGAACTCTGCCCTGGTAGTCATAGATTAAAAAGAAAAGTTCATTTTGATATATGTGTATATATATATATATATATCATATATATCATATATATTTGCATATATGTATATATACATATAAATTTTGTGTTTTAAAAAGAAGAAAACAAAACAATGGAATAAAGGAAATCAAAACAGAACAATGCAAGCAATATAGGACTTCAAAACAAGACAGTAGGAAATCAACAATGTCTGCTATAATGTCTCTTGTTTTCAAAATAGCTGTCCATGCCATCACACACAATAAAATCAAACAAAACAAAACAAAACAAAACCAATTGGAAAAAAAAGAGTGAAAGCATTACAGGACTTCAAAATAATATAACAGGAAATTAACAAAGACTACCATAATATCTCGTTTTCTTCAAAGTAGTTGTCCATACCATCACCATCACACAATAAAATAAAACAAAACAAAGGAGAACAAAATCAAAACAAAAAAAGATGAAAGCATCACAGGACTTCAAAACAAGAAAATAGGAAACGAACAATGGCTACTATAATCTCGCTTGTTTTCTTCAAAATAGCTGTCCATACTATCATACATACTAAAATAAAATATAGTAAAATCAATCAAAAGAATGAAAGCATTATAGGACTTCAAGGTAACAGGAAATCAACAATGGTTACCATAATATATCCCATTATCCTCAAAATAGCTACCCATACCATCAGACATAGTAAAATCTAACAGAACAAGATAGAATAAAACCAAAATTATGAAAACTGTACAAGAAATCAAAACAAGACCATAGGAAATTAACAGTGGTTACCACTTTCCCTTTTTAGGCGTTTTATCCCTTATCAGTTTCATAATACCTGTTGTGCTTTTTGGATCCCACTAACCCCTTCAGTTTTTATCCTAAGGAGATAACTTGGTGTTCACCGGTATGAGTCCAGATAATTTCACCCATGAGGATGATCTCTAATTGCATCCATTCACCTACAGGAGTCTCGAGATTATCCTACTTTATAGCTGGGTAGCTTTCCATTGTATGAAAATACCATATCTTTCTTATCCATTCTGCAGTTGATGGGCAAGTTACCCTTCCTTTTTTCTAGTCCCCTGTCATGTGGAACAATTGTTTTCCCTCCTTTGATTTTCAGTTTATGAATTTCCTTTCCAGTTAAGTGTGTTTCTTGTATTGATTGATCTTGGTTCTTGACCCACTCTCCGTGTGTTTCTTTTTATTGATGAATTGAGGCCACCTACATTAATGGTTACAGCTGGCATGCATTGGTTCATCTCTGCCATGCCATCTTCCTGCTGTTGGCCTTCTACTTTTCTTCTTCATTCAGTTGCTTGTCCTGTTTGGTGATCCTCCTCTGCTGCTGTTCGTGAAACCATTAGTCATCTTTATCTCATTAGAATATCCTTTGGCACTAGGGTTGGTTTGGTGGTCATGAATTCCATAGGTTGTTCTTTATCATGGAAGTATCTTATTCTTCCATGAATTTTGAATGATGGTTTTGCAGGGTACATCAATCTGGGTTGGAAGTTGTTTTCTTTCAGGATTTGAAACACTTCACTCCAAGCTCTTCTTGACTTGAGGATTTGTGTTGATACGTCTACCATGATTCTGATTTTTTTTTATAGGCAATCTTTTTCTTATCTCCGACAACCTTTAATATTCTATTCTTATGCTGAATTTCTAGAATCTTGATTATTTTATGTCTCGGTGTAGATTTACTTTGGTTAAAGGTAGTTGGAGTTCTGTATGCCTCACTTCTCTGTATGCAAGATCCTTTTCCCATGTTTAGGAGGTTTTCTGCTCTTATTTCTGTAAATAGCCTTTTTATATCATTTGTGTTGACCCCTGCTTCTTCACTGGTACCTATCACTCTTAACTTATTTTTCTTTGTGTCATCTTGCAGCTGTTGAATTGTTATTTCCTGGTTCCTTGTTATTTTTGAGATCTTTCCTTTCATGATTGATAGCTGCCATCCTGTCTTCAAGATCTGAAAGTCTATCTTCAGTCTTTTTGAAGCAATTTTACCAGCTTTCAATTGACTTTTTAATTTCCTGAATATCTCTTTGAATCTGTTTCATGCATTGTAATTCCTTTCTATGTTATTCAAAGTTTCCATCATTTTCCTATGCTCTTTTTTTATGTCTTATTTAGATATGCTCAGCAATTTCTTCTTTTACTTGAGACATTATTTCTGATCTGATTATTTTTACAGTCTTATGAAGTTGTTTCTTTACTTTAGTTGCTGTGCTCTCCAAGATTTCAGGGTGTGTGACTTCCATTTTCTATCCATGACTATATCTCCCAGACTTGTTTAGTATGGGCTGGAGGTTTGAGATTGCCTTTTGCTCCTTCATCTTGACATTCTTCTGGGTTCCTCCCAACAAGCTGTGTGTGGGGTCCCAGGCACTTCTCATGTTGGCTGCCCCTTCATGGTGTAGGGGAATGGGACAGGCACTTGAGTTTCACTGATCCCAGGTTCCCAGGGAGGTAGCAGGGTAAGGGCTGGGCTTCTCCAGATCTCTGCAGCTACACTGGGGCTTCCATGATGGCCAGGGGTATGTGGTGATGGGGCTGTTTCTTTCAGCGTGTGTGTCTACACTGGCACTCCCTCGATGGCAGCAGGCACACAGGGGTGTTTTTGATTCTGCTGATGGGCTCTGGCTGCCTGAAGGAAGCAAGGGTCCCCAGTGGCAGCCTGCAGGCACCCAGGGCATACCAGGTTCTGTCTCCCTGCCTACACGTTCTGCCTGCAGGAAGTAAGCCTTGTGATAGTGGCAGTGGGCACACAGGCAGATCTAACTTCATCTCCATTTTGTATATATTTATGAAGGATCTAATTCTGTGTCAGGTTTTTTGCTGGGTATCAGGCCTCACAAAAGTAAATGTAGTGAAACTCCATTGCTTTTATTTATTTATTTATTTATTTATTTT
Source organism: Dolichotis patagonum (assembly GCA_004027295.1). NCBI lineage: Eukaryota > Metazoa > Chordata > Mammalia > Rodentia > Caviidae > Dolichotis > Dolichotis patagonum. The sequence continues at coordinate 56,555 of PVJX010007385.1, read as the reverse complement.
TATTTTAAAAGGGAGTAAAATCAAACACAACAAAACAGAACAGAATGGGACTAAGAAAGCACAAACTTCAAAGCTAGACAGCCAGAGATCCTCACTATCTGTCATTGTCTCTTGTTTTCCTCCAAATGGTTGGCCTCACGTTTGCATATGGAGAGCTCATACTAAATAACATAGCCAATCTTTTCACCAGATGTGTAGTTCACTGGCTCCCACTTGCTAGGGAGGGAGGAAGGGGAGGGGGGACTTGGGATGGGGGACAGGATGACATGAGATGTCTGATTCTCAGCCCACACGCAGGCAGGATCACAGGTCCCCCCCCCCCCCAAGATGGGAAGAGTTTCTTGTTCTCCCAGCACCCCAAGTCAACCACACGGTGCAGGTCCTGATGCCCCAGGGACTCTCTTCTTCAGGCTGCCGAAAGTCTGCCACATTCTCAGCCGCTCCCCAGAGGGAAGGAGTTCCTTGTTCTCCCGGCATGCCGAGTCAACCGCATGGTGCAGGTCCCGAGGCACCAGGGTCTGTTCCCTGCAGGCTCCCCAAAGTTCGCCATACTCACCTGCTATTTCTTTCTGATGAATTGACCATTCCATTTCCAAAGTTCTGAAATGGCCAACAGACCACACAAAGAATTCTCTTTAGGCTCCTGTTTGAAACCAGCAGCTACAGCAATCTGCTGGCCTTGCTTCAGGGCCATTCCATTGTTTTTAGAGGCTGTCTGTCTGTAGCTCTTGGTAAGGGAAGAACGGCATGCATTTGAGCCCTGCTTACATGTCTTATGAGAACTCCCTGGAGTTTGAAAATTTTATCCAGCAATTAAGTGTTTAGAGTGTACAGTGGATTGTTGGTCAAAGAGCTGTGAAGGATGGGTGTATAGGGGAGTGGTCATGATGTTTGATAGTAGATTCTCAGGGACATTCACACTGGCACAGATCACACTGGCATCTATAGAAGAGATAAGAGTAGTGGAAGCATGGTTGGATGTTTTGAGGAAATGGTGTTTGAATCAAAACTCTGTCTTACACTCAAGTTAACTGAGCAGGCCACAGGTGCTGAGAGATAGGGCAATGAAGCAGAGCTGTGGGAATAGGCTATAGCTCCCTGGCAGAGATGGACTCAGTCTTTGGAGGGAAAGACTCTACTGAATTAGGAGTTGCAAGTTCTGCCTGTGCTGTGAACCTGTGGACTAGTGTTGCAGCATGTTCCCAATTCACACGTGCTTGCTAATTCTCTATCCACCTCGGGAACCCTCCTACCTTGAGTGTCACATCTTGCCGTCACACTGCTAAACTCTGCTGTTTTACCTCAAATTGCTACACAAAACAGCTTCATGGTGGTAACTTCTACTAGACCTGGGAACTCAGGCTGCAGCCCAGACTTACTGGGTTAGATCCTTCATTTTAACCAGTGCTGCAGTATCCTGGCTGTTTTTCAGGAGGACTGTTTTGTTCAGAGATGTGTTTGAAGCATGAGGTGTAGTGTCTCCATCTGGCATCAAAGAACGTGGTTGCTTGATACGTTTTGTACCATGGAGGATCCCCCAGGTGAAATGTTTCTAGCTTGATGCAAAACTGCTGTGTGTGCCTCATCCACCAGGCCAAAGGATGTCACCCGATGGGACCTCAGGGGCAAGAGAACCAGTGCACATGATCTTGAAGCTTGTGCTGCCTACTGGGCCATGAGAAGCCAAGTCTTTTGTCTCTGATCCAAGAGTTTCCTGTCTCTTGGTGGCATCCATGAAACAGTAAGTGGCTCATTTGGAAGGAGGGTAAAATCAAACCCAGTCCCAGAAAGATCTGTGTGCACATGAAAGTCTGGGGAGCTCCACTGTGGGGCCCAGCCAGCTCTCTTTGTAGCTCACAGAGCAGGGCCTTCTCTCCTGCTGGCTCCCTGCCTTGGCCTGGAGAACCCCAAGGCTTCTTTCATTCTGGCTTTTCAGAGCTTGTAGTATTCTATACTTTTGTTGAAGCACTGAACACATAGCATGGAATTTGCTATGAATTTGGGGTCAGGGTGTTTCATCCTTGTCCTTTTGCAAACTCAACTCCTTAATACTGAGATGCCGTGTCTGTTTTTTAGAGACCCTGCCGCATAGTAAGTGGTCATAAGTGACTTTAAATGAATAATGAATTCTTCAATGAATTATTCCTTTCTAAAGAAGCAAGATTTTAAGTATTTTCTCATAGTATCAGTTAGCACATTATTTTGTGTGTCCATTTTGTGTAGAATTTGCCAGAGTGTGAATGCAAAGAAACATACATCTACCCTCACCTCACCCCCACCCCCAAGAGCTTGGTTTTGAATTAGGCAAGCAGTAAGTGTGCCAGATTTATTAAAAGATAGAGCAGTCTAAGGATAGAGCAGTATTCTTGAACAGCATATGGTTGTTGGGATGCAATACGGAGCTATGCATTCTGAGTCACCCAGGGGGCTTTTAAAAATTAGCAATTTCTTGGGTCCTAAGTCCTGACAAGTGAATCTTTGGGTATAGTCTGGGAAAAAAAAGACAAAAGCAAACCATCTTGATCTGCTTGCTCCAGAACTACAGAGGTAAAGAGAATCGATGAATGAACAGGATTGGAAGTAGGCAAGAGTTATTTTGAATATAAATATGCATTACACCTTTGAGGATTATAATTTTTATTATTTAGGTCAGTGTGGATTCAAGGGTAATGGTTTGTTTTAGCCACAATTGCCAAGTTGCTTTGGAAGGATGGTTAGAAATATATTTAGTTATGTCTAAATGACATCTATCTATGGCTCAATGATATCTATCTAATCAATCAGGTTTCAAGCAGGATGAGTAAATCAGGGCGCATGAAAGGCACACAGTTGTTCATGCTGTTTTCTCTATTAAAGAATCTTTGTTATATCACCATACATGAGGAGGCAAATGTGAATCACATGGAGGTTGCTTGGGAGTAAATGCAAGTCACATGGAGGTCAAATATCCTTGAAGGAGGACCCCCAACATTGTGAGGAGAGGAGGAACGACTGCTCTCCTCTGGATTCCTTCACTGGAACATTCTCCTTGAGGGTGCAGCTCTTGTCAGTGTGAAATTTGTCCTCCTGTGTTTGGGACCTCACCGAGTATGCTCAGAGTCAGTCACAGCCACCTAGGAGAGGAAAGGCTATTGAACTACATTGGCTTACGATGCTCCGACCTTCAAGGAGGCTCCCCATGTTGAGTAGGAAGCTGGTTGTGAGCAGAGCCCTTCCTCATGCTCTGCGGTGGGGGGAGGGAGAGAGGGCACTACCTTTAGTTCAGTCTTCCCCACTTCATAGTACACCATATTGCCTCCTGTGCCTTTGGTGGGATTTCCTTAGGGAAGAAGGGGAGATGCCTGGGCCTGTATTGCTTTCCATTTCATACGTAAATCTCATATGAATTTATCAATGTGACAGAGCTGCAGGGAATCCAGATAAGCTTTCTTCAGCATGCCTGGGCAGTTGGTCACCTTTGACCACCTCCTGTTCCAGTCCTACAGAGTCCTGTATACCTTCCTGAGACCTTGCCTTTGAGGAAGGGCCCCTGCTTGGTGAGGTGTCCTCTGAGGAAACCTATTTGAGATGACTTCCTGTTCTCCTCCTTTATTGCTATTTCCTTTTTTTTTTTTTTTTTTGGTACCGGGTATCGAACTCATGACCTCGCGCTTGCCAGGCAGGCGCTTAAACCACTGAGCTAAATCCCTGGCCCTATTGCTATTTCCTTCAGGACCCTAGCTACTACTACTAAGTTATAAATTTTGCTGTCTTTGGTAATATCTTCCTGTCCAGTTGAAAAGGCCCCACAAAGGCAGGGACTTTGATAGCTCTTATTTATTGTTGTTTCAGTTGCATCTTGCAGGTAATAGGTGTTTATTTATTAAAATGTTGACTCACCATTTGCTCCATGGGTAGCCCCTGTGTTCATGACAAAGCACAACCGAACCTCTAATCTCTCAGATATCATGGTCCAGTTGTGGCATATTTATTTGAAGGTATATGAAAGGAGACTCAGGAACTTACCATCCCCTGGATGTGAAGGTGAAAGATAATTTGGTCACCTGCTGCCAGAGGAGACCAACTTATCACTGTGGAACTCAGTACTCACACAGCCTAAACATGTCCATCCTGTCCATCAAGTGAGACTTTTCAGGGGAAACAGAGCAGGGTGTCCCTCTCCTGTTGATCCCTGAACACTCTGATGATGATGTTTGAGACACTGGTGATGAGTAGGTGGTGAATTGGGGGTGTGGTGGCAGGGGCAAATGAGAGAAGATGATCGGATTAGCACAGGGAGAAAAGTCGCCTCTGACTTATTTTTGTCTTGGTGTGCTGATGCAGCACATGGCTGTATTAAGATAACTAAAGCTCAGAAAAGAGAAAAGGTCATTGTGAAGGATTGTGTGTGATGAATACTTCATTTAGTGTTTCACCTTTCACAGGGTTGGGAGGAAAAGGCACCATTTTAGTGACTTCTGAAACTGCATTTGTGATGTCTGCACTCTGAGTCAGTGGAGCCAGGGATCTGTCTGTGGTCCACTTTCTGCTTGTGTCTTCAGTGACGTTTCTCCAAAAAGGAAGGGAAATGGCACCCAGTTATTTTGTAGATCGATTAAACAAAAGGAAATAGTGTTTGAGTCCCAGCTTAACTGAAAGTAATGGAGAATGTGAGTAAGAGAATGCTTTGTGGGAGGTGCTTTGCTGAAATTTAGTTTACTTTTCATGAGTTCTGGACTGGCTTAATCAGGCAGCATTTAAATGTGTCTTCTCAAAGTGCCTTTTCAGCATGCCTCTTACTAGAAGGAGGAGCTAAGTGTCTCTTCTTGGGTGTATAGTAATGTAGGCCCTGTCCTATAGTGCACTTACATTATTCTTGTCATGGATCTTCCTGTTCCTTCCCGTCCAGCTCTGCGTCCCCTTTAGCCTCTTACAGGTGCTTGCAGCCTTAATCATCCAGATGAAGTACATGAAGCACCATAGCTTTAAAATACTGATGTGCTGCCTACATTTATTAAAACTGTAGGTTCTTACTCTGTGGGTCTGGGATAGCCTGGCATCCTGCATTTGGAACATGCTCCCCAGTGACACTGATGCAAAGTTTTTATTGAAAGATATACAGGAAAGAGTGAGATGAGGATGGCATTTCATTAGAATATGGTGTTGGACAGACCACAGCCTTGTCACCTACTTGGCTTATCTGTAAAATGAGGATCAATGTACATGTCTCACTAAGTCATTATGAGAATGCACATTTGCTTGAATGAAGCTGAATTGGAGAGAAATGAGAACCTTGTATCTAGGCAAGCCTGGGCAACTTAGTGACTTACCCAATCCATCCTCAAAATAAAAATAAGAGTTGAAGATACAATTCAGTTGGAAGGTTGTGGGGTTCAATCTCCAGTACTGTCTTTACAGGAAAAAAAATTATGATGGCCAGATTTTACCCCAGATTAATTACATTAGAATCTGTGACTAAAGTTTATGTATCATCTGGGGTTTTGTGTTATCTATCGTCCATCACTTGCTATGATTAGAATTAACTATGGGTGTTCCAAGCACCCTCCTAAGAGTGGCTTAACTAGAATTGAGATTCGCTGCTTTCTGGTTCCCTGACTGCTGGTGTCTGCTATCCAGTGCTCAGTGTCTTCTCATGTTCAGCACTGCTCTAGATGGGTATCCAGTCAATGTGCAGCCACAGCCTTGGGAGCAAGGAATGTTTGAGCTGTCTGTGGACATGGCCAGAACCATGTCTGCCACATCTCAAAGGAGCCAGAGCGTAGTCCCATTGTTGGGCCTATCTTGGGACGTGTGACTTCATTCTCTGGTGCTCGTGTGTGCTGTGCCACAGTGAGCAGCCTTCCAGGGGGATGCATGTTGTTTGTCTTCACTCAGCAGACTCCTGAGCCAGGAGAATAGGTCAGACTAGGGAAGGGAAAATGGTTGTTTACAGTCCTCTTGAGTGATGCTTCCAGTGGAATCTGACCTTTGTTATCTATTGTGGCCCTGGATATCGTGCAGGAAATGGCTGAGTAACAGTGATAGGCAGGAATCCTGGCAGTTCTATCATTGGATGTTGCAGGAGGCAGCCTGCACATTTCATCCCCCCCACCGAATACAGTTTAAAGAAAGAGAAGGTATTTATTTAGCCATATCGCCTCCCACCTGGTTTTTCAACCTGCCAGATTACTTGAGATTGCTCATTATGAAGTCAGGTACCCCTGAATTCCATGCTGTCCTCAGAGACACCCAGTAAATGACCCACCATCTTCCCCCTTGGCTTTATGGAGAAATATGTCCCAGGGGCTCTCCTGGGATCTGTGCATTGTGTGCATGTGTGGGTACATGCCATGAGGTGCTTTGGTGGAGACATTTTTCCTTCACTTTGTGTCATGTCCCACATACAGCCTTCTGTGGATCATGCCTAAAGGCAGCACTTCATCCCAGCAAGGCATGAGTGGTATAGGGAAGAAGCACCAGTATTTTTTTTTAAACGTAATTAAGAACTCCCTTCAACTACTTTTACTGTTGAGGAATTTTCTTAAGTGGTGTTTATCCAGTTAGTCTGGGTCACTTAGAATCCTGCAAGACAGATGCTGTGAAAATCTTGCAATGAGTATAATTTTTAAAAAAAGATGACAAGAACATTTCCAAGATAGAAATTGTATAGAAGGAAGCAAAATGACATTGTAACTTGGTTCAGCCAGTAGCTGCCTTTGCTCTGCAGGAATGACAGGCCCTCAAGTAAGACCTTCAGTGCTTGGTCTGGTACCTGCTGCCTGGACTTCTTCTCTTAGGGTCCATTTTTGACCTCTGAATCAGATGGAGCTCATGGATGGTCACAGAGCTGTATCCATAGAGCAAGCTCTAAAAGAGCTGCCTTCAGCCTCCTTGATCCAGCTGTCCTCATTCCCTCAGAGTTGGGAATGTTAGAACCTGGAGGTCAGAAAAGGCTGTAAAAGTTCTTAATCTGGGCTTCTAGAAGTCCAGTAGGTGGTCCCTCGCTTCTTAAAAACGTAGCCATTTCATAGTTTTGCCTTATGCTCAACCTCACACAGGTCCCAGAAACTTGCCAGCTTGGCCTTTGGAATCAGCACATTACAAATCCACTTTGCTGACAGACACCACTCCAAATGCTGGAGACAGCCAGCTCTTCTTCCTGCAGCCTTCCCACCTCCAGACCAGCTGACTTCTTGAGCCATTTAGCATGTTGTACCAGTTCCCAGCACTTTGCTGTCTGGGTGCTTTAGGCACACTTCCTTTAAGGCTCATTAACTAAAAATTTCCCTGTAAAGTATCAGCGTGGTTGAAAATCATTTTGCTTTTGTTAGAATGCTATTAAGGACACTGGCAAGAGGAAGTCTGGGTATAGCCTGAGTCTCCATGTGCTGTGATGCTTGGGCCTCAGTGCCCTGTCTGTACCTGGGATTGTTGATAATATGTTTTGCTAGACACCGTGAGGATTCAGGGAAGTGCTTACGAACAGTTCCTGCATATATTGTGTGCATGAAAATCCATGTGCTGTGATGATCAAACTCTCTGAATCCAAGGTCCTCTGTGTTAGTCACTGTTAAGCACAGGATGTAATTTCTTCTCACTAGATATTTATTCTTATCACTGGAGGCTTGTCTCATTGCCAGCTTAAATATGAAGAGACTGTTCCCTGCTGGGCTATGTCCCTGAGAGTAAGAGTTACTGGCTTTCTTTCAAGGTCACTGTATATGGGGGTATAGTAGAATAGAATAGAAATCCAAAGTAGAAAGGAAACAAAATTGTTGAATTTTTTTTTAAAGGTAACTGTGATTGTTTACTTTGGTATATTTGAAAGTTTTTCAGGTAGCCTCTGTGGGCACTTCTGTTAGTGATTCAGAGAGCATAAATAATCTTTTAAAGATAAGCAGGTACAGTGTCCATCCTTAAGGGAGTAGGAAGAGGGTGACTGGTTAATTACAGAATGATCTTTGGGGTCTACACAAGCCCTAGAAAGTACTGAAAATCTTTTTGTAAGCACAGATTAGGGCACAGATGGTCTCTTGTGAAAGGGAAAAGGAAGTTGGACCAGATCAACTTAATTTCTTTCTGTGATACAATGAATGTTCTTTGACACAGAAAGTAGAAGCAGAGCCTATCCAGGCTTCACTAAATTTTTGGTACTAACTACCTTGACATTCTCAATGAGGCCAGAAGATAACATGCATTCGACACAGTCATTCTTTGTACAGTTTGTGGCTATGTACATGTTTGTATTTGTCCCTCCTCTGAATGAGCAAATGAGTGAAACATCATGTATAAAATCACTGCATGTTGTCCTTGGGACATAGGGGCCAGACCTATAGGAATTGCATCAGCAGTTTCTTCCCATCTGTATACCCTTCCCCACATCTGCAAGTCTTAGAAGTGTAGGTACTTGTCCTAGTGTTTAAAGTTATAAATTTAAAAATATATATGTAATTTAAAACTTCTTCCTCTTATAAGGTATACAACTTGTAAATTCCTCTTGTAAATCTTGCTTGGTGGTGGAATTACATTTTATTAATCACTTGTCTTCGTTACTGTTTTCACGTTGCTGATTCAAAATACCCAACGCCCAAAATGAAGGAAGAAAAGCTTTATTTATCTTAGTTTGTGGAGGTTTGTATCCATAATCAGCTGGCTCCAAGGCAGGATGGCATGGCACCAGGACAATACTTTAAGGCAGCAGCCAGAGCAAAAGAGAGCAGAGCAAGCCTCTTCTTTATATTGTACTCAGGCCGCCCCACCTCCACCCTGGGTGTGTAGCACTCACAAAATCTCCTGCACAGAATGAAGGTATGTACAAAGTAAGAAAGTTGGCTCCTTGGTGAGTCTCTTAGTTAAACTTCTAAACTGCTCAAGTTGATGCAATGTATCAACCAGAACATCACTTACCAGTTTACCCTAAGAGTCACTTGGGCAGTGGATTTGTTTATATATTGACTATCCCAAGTGTCACTTGGGCAGCTGTCATTTCAACTGGTGGATTCTTGTATTGAATAAATTCGATAAAATTTTTGTTTTTATATTAACTGCTGCTGCTGTTAAGTAGTCCATTTGGGAAAACCAGGTATAGCTGTATCACACAAATACATTTCTAAGCTTTAGTGAGATCAGCTACAAACAGTGTCACAAGATACCACAGAATTAATTGACCCTGAAGCCCTAGGCTTCAAAGAAGATTAAATCACTTCAGACTAGGATGGGAGGAGGAAGTCATTTGAATTGGGCTTTAGAGGCTTTTCATTAAAAAATGGGGGTGAGAGGTCAGGGATTTAGCTCAGCAGCGTAAGTGCCTGCCTGGCAAGCACGGTCATGAGTTTGATCCCTGGTACCTCCCAACAAGCTGGATGAGAAGCTTAGATGATAAGTGAGGGCCCCTACCTTGTGTTCTGTTGGGTCTTGAGAATAATGGCAGGAAAGGTTACTGAAGATTGAGACTTACAGAACCAGATTGTTTCTCCTCTTTGCTAAGAAGGTTGAAGACTGAATATCCAGTGACTGGTGAATACGATCATGTTTTGTGTAGTACTACATGTGGTGGATTTAGAGCAAAGGTAATCTTTTTGTTCCGCTTTAGGGTTCAGAATAATTTTGGAATCTTGATTAGGCCCTGGCTCTAGAGACTTTAATTGAATAGGTCTAAGGTAGGTCCTAGGGATCTGCACTCAACAAGGTTGTAGCTAGTTGCCTGCAGGTGGCTGGTCCTCTGACTGTTCTGAGAAATACTGCTTTGCAGGGTCACCTGATGATGTTAGTTTGAGTGTTGAATGTCCTGCAAAGGCCCATGTGGTACAGGCTTGGTCGCCAGGGAGGTGGTGTTGGAATGTGGTGGAACCTTTAGGAGGTAGAGCCCAGTGGAAAGTCCTTAAATGTCAAAGGTGTGTGCTTGAAGGGGATGTAGCCCCTCCTGGCTCTCTTTTGCTTCCTGGACATGAAGTGAGCAATTTTAGTCTTACCCTGGGCTCACCCTGCCATTCCATAAAGCCATTCCCGTCAGAAGTTCAAAGTTCCAATCAGAAGTTTAAAGTCTCTATCCTAGACCAGAATCTCCAAAACCATGATCCAAAATCAAACCTTTTTTGTTTTTGCAAGTTAGTTTTGGAATGTCATTGTAATAAAAACTAATAAATCTGAGTTTTTACGTATGAATTACTCATCTTTTCTTTATTTTTGTTTTTATAACTGGGACTAATTTTACTGGTTGATATTATTTCCCTAGTCCTGGGATTACCAAGTAGATTGTTGGTACACATGGTCACACAAAGAGAGATTTAATGGTTCAGAGTGTTTCAGTTGACGTATCCAGTATATTATTATTTTTACTTTTTGTCAAAAGTAATTCATAGGAATTTTTTTTTTGGGGGCTGTGGGTCAGTCAGTGTTCATATCCTCTTTATGTAAGATTGGTAGTTAAGGAATTAACTATGGGAAAAACAATGTTGCTTGCAAATCAGAGGATTTTTAACAAGTTGCGCTTCTGAAGAGTGTATGAAGTCTTCTCACAGTGGATTGAGGCGAGGCCTAGATCATGGCTAATGAAGAGTCTGAGCAGGTTACATAGTCATGCAAAAGTACACTAAATTCTGGATACAATGGGGATAAAAAAGAGATCATGTTTTATATTGTGTGGGCATGCATATTGTGTTTATTTTCGTTTCATTGAATTTTGGATTACTTGGTTGTGATTCACATTTTGCTTAAATGCAAAAATTTGCAGAGCACAGAGGCATACACTTGCAGCCCCAGCTACTCAGGAGCTTGAGGCAGAAGGATCACAAGCTGGATACCAACCTAGGCAACTTAGCGAGCCCATGTCTCAAAGTCAGTGAAAAGGCCTCAGTGATAGAGGTTTGCCTAGCATGCATGTGGCTCTGGATTTAATCCGCAGTACAAAAATGAAAAAAGCAAACAACACATCATAGTGTTTTGTGTAAGAACATGGGCTGCATGATCATCTCTGGTTATCATCCTAGTGACCAGGTGCAATCACACTAATCTGTGAGCGCCAGGAGGTACTGTACCCAGTCTGTGTTACTTTCTGCACACTGCAAATGTTACACCTCATGTTAGAGGTGGCAGTGGTGAGTGTAGAAGCTTCTCCCAGCAGTCTAGCTCAGGCCTTGAACTTGGAGGCTTGCTTCTGCAGACACTTATGTGTCCCCTTAGTTGTCATTCTGTCATTCCTAGACCTGAACAGGTCACTTGAAGACTCTTAGAAGTCTAAGTTGTTTTTTTTTTAACTTTTTACCTTTTTTACCTTTTACCTGCTTTCTAGAAGCCAAAGTTTTTTTTTTTTTTTTTTACTTTTTTTTTTTTACCTTTTTTACCACTACCTACTACCTGATGACTTTCCCAAAGGCTTGTGGTTTTCTTGTGAGGTGAAAAAAATGTGTGCTGGGCATTAGGCTAGCTGGGGTTCTAGAACTATCTCTGTGACTGCAGTGTGACATTTTTTCTGTTGGCTCTACTGGAAATAGAATGGGAAAGAACAGAGATGGAAGTTAACCTCGTTGAAGGTTGCATGAAGATTTTAAATTTCATTATGACAGCCTCCAGCTTCCTAACAATGGTGCATCTTTTACCAACAGCACTTACAAAGTGGTAATTTAATATCTGATTAACTAAACCCCAAGAGAATCGATACCATTTTTTCTAGAAACGTTTCTCATTTTGAGTAGATAAGAAAAATTTCTTTCTTTTTATCTTTTTAGTGCACATGATTAACTTGAGATTGTGTTTCCTTCAATGTTATGTGACAGTTATGAGTGTATATATTGCCTTCTATTTTATTTCTGAAGCACAGAGTAAATCTTAAGTATTCTACATTTTTTAACAGACCCAGTTAAATCTTTGCTTGATAAGTGTACTAATCTAAAACAGAATTGGTGGCTTAAAATTGTGTGATTTTAAGTGCATTATGCTCAACTTTTAAGTTTTTGAATGTGCTCAATTTTAAGATTGTTGCCATCCTCTAGATCAACTGTAGTTTTGTACAAGATGAGTGAAGAATTGCATAACTGAAGTATTTTAGGTTCCCTGAATACTTGAGGAAAACTAATAACAGCACCTGCATTGTTAAGTTAGTTTCTGCACTTTCCATCTGAGTCACCATTACGAATGTGAGAAGTCCTTCTTTGTAAGTGGTTCCTGCAGGGGGCTTCTCCCAAATGCTCCACATTAATCTGCCAATGTAGTTTAGCTTCCAGGAACAAACCAGGTACAGGCATAAGGGTGAAGAAGGGGATAGCACTCCGGTCTGCCAGAGGGGACTTAGGCAGGGTGGGATTGGGTGTGAGTCTGTGCATTCCTGGAACGTGATATCTGACCAGGCCTTTCCTTTGTCCCTATGTAGGGTGACCAGTAGAGATCAAAGGAAGAATGATGAGAAGGGCTTCCACTGGCTCCTTGCCTGAATATGCACCCTAGCTCTGTGTTGAAGATGAAATGTAGTCTTTAGCATCTCATCGAGTAGCAAATACAGGCTTGTGATGGCTATTCATATCACAGCCTCAACCACAAAAGATGCTCATTTGTGAAACAAAGGTTAGACCTACCTCTATAGTGCGCTTTTCCTAAGATCTTTGTCCACCTCATATAGACCTGCTAAAATACCGACCTATTTGGGATATTTTGTCAGTTTTTTTCAAAGTTACATTTAAAGTAGAACAAATAGAATTACTCATTTTTGAATACCTAATATAATTACTATGTCAGAACAATTAAATACTTGATATATATGAATAATAAGAAAGAACTCTTCACCCTTCTGTTTCCAAAGCAAAAGTATAAACAACTTTCTACTTGGCAGGAACTTTACTATGTTTCTAAAAAGCCAGCAAGTACTGTTCTTAAAATAGGTCCATCTGTTCCTTTGCATAGATCCTATTAAAATCCCAGCTAAATTTCTACTATATTGATGTGACAGATTGTAGGAATTTTTCTCTTTTTTTGGGTACTGCAAACCACATGATGATTTTCTGTTAAATATCGAATAAATGTATGGGTAGTAAATCTCTGAAATTAGTTATAACTCTTGATCGTTGTACAGAAAGAAGAAACATTTTCAAGAGTAGTCAACATGGACTTGAGTGTTACAAAGGTATTGGCATTTTAAAAGAGGAGAATATTAAATGAGGTAAAACATGAGTGACTTCAATACAGAGGTCATAAAATTGTTTAGGCCAAATGAGCACAGCACAGTCTACAGTGATGGAAAATTGTGTCTCTGTACGACCTCTGCAGAAGATGACTAGTAGCCAGATGTGACATTTGAGTACTCAAAATGTGATTAGTACACATGAAAAGCTGAACTTTTGATTTTATTTAATTAAATCACATTGAGCTACATGTTGTTAGTGGCTGTGGGGCAGGACAGTTCTGGAAGGTAAGCCTTTTGGGTTGATTATTCTATAGTATTAAGTTAGGAGATATAGATTCCTTTTCTTAGCACCAGCGAGGTGTTCCTGTTTGGGATTGTTCTAAGAATGCCCATAGCATCTCAGTAAGGCACCAATAGACTATGGTCTGTTAGCTTGTAGCACAGATTGGAGATTTGTATTACTTATTGGTATTTAGTTTTATGAGTCAATTCTGGACTAGCTGTGCATTTCAGGGCAAGATTTAGAATAGAGTCAACAATGAATAGGCACCCAAGATGTCCTTCTTGCCTGGCCCAGGCACACATTCCAGGGCTTCCCTCCTCCATGAATACCTGAGACCTTCCAGGCCTGAGGACAGTGCATCTCCAAAGGCTGAGGTCCACTGTATCAAGCAGTATCACTTAGCACTGAATCAGATTGTGTGTACCATCTGTATGTACATTAGTGGTTTGCTGCTGCTTAAGCTTGTTAGGCTCATTTGCCTTTTCATGTGTCATCCTACACATGTACTACTACAGAGTACTCAAGTGGGATATGTATCTGTATACATGTATGATGAATCTTTAGTCTGAAGATGTTTGGTCCTCTTAGGGTAGAACATTTAGCTATAACAGTGGACTGTGCATGCCCCACCTTAGTGCTACAGTGTATAAACAAATTGGGGTGTATCTGGTAATCAGATTTCCTGGGGTTTAGGGGTAATTAGGGGTGGGAGGCTATCAAAAAGACTCCTGGGGACAGGGGAAGGCAATAATGAATGGATGCAAAACTTTATATATACATACATAGAAGTTGATTTAATTTGATAAAGGTGAATTTTGGAGTTTGGAGATTGCTAGAGCTACTGTTTATAGGTATTTTTTGTTTTCTGTCAAGTAGAAAGTAAAATTGAACAGTTTTTGTTTTAACTCTGATTAAATAGAATCAACTTTCCACCCCACTACCCTCCACCTCCATCAGTGTGGATGGGATTATCAGAGCTGGCAACACCTCTGTTTCTAATCTTAAATCCTTTTTATTCCTTTTCTGTACTCACTTTTTTTCTTTTTGGAGATGAGTAGAGCTGCTCTGTATTTTTTCCCTGCCAGTGTACTGTTCTCTGGTCTCGGAAGTGTGCTATATTTGTACCGTGCTTTAAATGTACACAATAGTTCTAAATTGCTACTTTTCTTTGAAGTTAGGTATAACATTTTAATTAAAATGTCATCCATGAATCAGACACAGACAGTCTCCACGTCTGTACAAGTGCAGTAATTCCGTAGTCTGAGGGTTTTGGAGGACAGTCACTGTGGTTTCGCTCCTTGAGCTCTCCTCAGACCTATGTTTAACTGCCCTTCTTCGGGTGCATGAATGGGGCTGAGATCCTGGACCATTCTTGGGGTGCAGCTTCCTTCTAGCTGTCGTCTCTTCTCTAGGTTGTTTACCTGCCCTCCTGCATGAGGGGCCCCATGATAATGCTTCTGGTTTTTTTTTTTTTTCTGTCAAGAAATGCTTCTGTACATTAGCTTAAGCAGCAGCAAACCACTAATGTACAATGCTTCTTTTTTTTTTTTTGAGTTATGAGGCTCAAATCCAATAATCTGTGAATGTGCTAAAGTTTATCAGATGTCTGAGCATAATTCTGAAACTACTCACTGGCCCCTGGTCTTTCTTTCTTCCATAGTAATGAGAACCCAGAATATTTATTGGTAAATTGCTATGTAGCCATGGAATAGAATATGACATTTTCCCATTCCACCTTATAGCTCACTGTGACCATGTGACAAAGAGGTGACTAATGGGTAAGAAGCCTTTTTCCCTCTGGTATTGGGGTTTAAATCAGGACCTTAACACCAAGCTATATTTCAAGCCCTTTTCTAAACTTTATTTTGAAACAGGGTCTCACTAAATTGCCCAGGGTATGCTCAAACCTATGATCCTCATGCCTCAGCCTCCCAGAGTGCTTCCATTATAGGCCCACACTACCACATCCCGCTCTCTGAAGGCCTTTTACAAAGAGTGCCATTAGTTTTTCCCGGTGAGTGGAGCTATGGTAGCCATCTTTTACCAGAGGATTAAAAGCCCCAACCTGGGGATGGTAGGGTGGTGAGTCGGGAGAAGCTCTAGCACTCAAAGGTTAAGCAGCATCTGTGCAGTTCTGTGTGAGCAAGAAATAGTTATGAGTCTTTGTTCAAGACACTGAAATTTCACTGTTTTTTGTTCTGATCCATTGAACCTGGAACTGGTGACAAATTAATACGAATTTGAAGTAAAAATTAGTCTGAGTTAGTAAAGCCTGTAAATAACAAAAAATAATTTGCAGAGTGGAATTGGAAGTTAAACTAGTGTTGGTAGGAAAGATCTTTAGTAACAGAAATGATGAAGGGTTTAATAGATTTGTGACTGATTAAGTGTACCTGGGTGCTTAAGTCTGAAGACAGTCTGTTTCACAAGGAGATAATTCTTTGAATTCTTGACTGTGATTTCATTTATAGAGTAAATTATTTTTTGTGGCTCAGTCATGGGTCATTTTCTGCTCTACTGAAAGGCCACAGATCAGAGGAGGCAGCCTTTTCTCA
This sequence comes from Dolichotis patagonum, assembly GCA_004027295.1. Taxonomy (NCBI): domain Eukaryota; kingdom Metazoa; phylum Chordata; class Mammalia; order Rodentia; family Caviidae; genus Dolichotis; species Dolichotis patagonum. The sequence continues at coordinate 40,624 of PVJX010007385.1, read as the reverse complement.
AGAGTTCAGAGCTGGGTCTTGGTGGTTTACAGTTCTGGTAATCTGGATATGGAAACAAGGAGATAGTTCTGAATTTTGTGAGCTGTTACCTGTCACACATCATTGAGCTGAAAGGTGAAGTACTGCAAAGTTCAGAGTTAGGAGTTGTGATAATTCTGCTTTCCTGGCTCTGCGTCTCTGTGGCTGGGCTGCCTCTTTGTATGCAGACAGTGATTCTCTACCTTGGTCTGTGGGTTTCCCGCAGACCCTTTCCAGGAATCACTGAGGTTGAAACCATAGGGTAAGTCTAGCCTCTAAGAATCATCAAAAAAGGAATTTTCTGTTCTTTAAGCCATTCACTGTAGTTTTTTGATATAGCAGCCCTAGCAAATGAAAAGGGGGGGGGTGTTAATTTTTAGCTCTTACTTTTAATTCATTTTTTCTGTGCCTAGGGTAAAGGATAAGTCTCAATTTCTTCTTTTCTACATGGGTAACCAGTTGTGTTCATGAGATTATCCTTTCCACATTGAACAATGTCAGTGCCTTGCAAACAAAACAAAACAACAAAAACACCTTACAGACCATAGATAAATGGGCTTTACTCGGGACTCAATTTTGGTCTACTGATGATTTCTGTCTATCCTTATACTAGCTCTACACAGTGTTGCAATTTCTGAAGCTTTGTGTTAAGTTTTAAAATTGTAAAATGTGAATTTTCCCATTGTATTCCTTTTCAAGACTGTGTGGGCTTTCTATTGAATTGTTATTCTTTAAGGTGTTTTAAAGAATTTATGCAGTAAAATATTAACCTTGCCCTTCCTTCAGGTTCACTGGGGGCAATTGCTAAGCCCTTAGAATATTCTGCCTGATGGAAGTGCCTTTGGGCCATGCTACTAGGCCTACCCAAATGGAGTGATTTGTGGGGACCTTAGGTTTTATGGCATCATCTTGATCTCTGGAGGGTCTGCAGACAAAGTTCAGCCAAGGGGGCAATCAACCTGCACAGGTGATCTGCTCCTAGTAAAAACTCTGGACCCTGAGGCTGGGTGAGTTTTCCTAGTTATCAGTATTCTGTGCTGCCAACAAGGCTGTGGGAGGAAGTCCTGTCTATACCTGCAGGTCGTCTAATCATGCCCTCAGAGCTTCCCCAATCGGCTGATTTTATTTTGCAACATTCTACTGAAATAAATTGTGAAAGTGAGTGCAACTGCTTAGCTAGTTTTGTGAGTTCATCTAGTGGATTACTGCGTTTGAGTGTAGTCTTAGAGACCCCTAAATTGCAAAAAGTTTGAAAGCAGACAACATTCCCTGGGTATGAAAGACCTTTTATTTCCAAAGTTCTCGACATATCTGAACATCTGTCAGGCTAATTTGCAGGGTTTTGCTAAGCTACTGCTTTCACATTTTAACTAAATAGAAATAAGCTTTAATAATTTTACCAGGATCTAGTATATTCTAAACTATAGTCAGAATTTTTTTCCATAACTGACCTTTATTAAGACTAGCACTGTTCCTCAGGTTTCAGCCAGTTATGTGCAATATTCTGACTTGTGAAAGGTTTTAGCAGGATTGGTTGTTTCTGAAGAATCTCTCCTTGGTTTTTAGATGGTTATCTTCCTGTGTCTTTACCTTACTTTTGTCCAGTGTGGACCTCTGTTGTGGCCTTTGGTGGGCCTTTGGTATCTCTTGTGTCCACATTTGTTTCTCATGTAGAACACCGTTTTTATTGGATCAGGGCAGATCCATATGACCTCACTGATCCTGAATTGCCCCTTTAAATCCCTATTGTAAAATACAGTGATATTCTGAGGGATACTGGGAATAATAGCTTCCACAAGAAGTAAAGTAAGGGTGAGGGTTGGGGAGTGGGAGCAGAGGGTGGGACCAAAAATTCAGCCAGAAATACAGGTGAAAGTATTTGTTAAATAAGGTAATGATTTATTAAATATGACATCTAAAGAATAAACAAAAATAAGGTAAATACGACTAACAAATGTGTGCCTGCTTCAGATGATACTATCAGGCAAGTAAAAAGATCCACAGCATGTGAGAAATTATTTGCAAGTTAGGTATAAGGTCTGATACTCATAATGTAAATAACCATTACAACGTAAGAAAAACCAATTTTAAAACAAAGGATTTAAAAAGACATTCTCCAAAGAACATATATGTACAGATGCCTTAAAAAGCACATGAAAAGATGTTCAGCATAAATTGTCATCTTAGAAATGCAAATCAGAGCCACAAAATATCACTTCACACTCACTAGGATGGCTAAAATCAAAATATCAGAAAGTGACAAATACCAAGAATGTAGAGAAATTCTAGTCTTCATACGTGGCTCTGAGGATTGTGAAGTGATACAGCTGCTTTAGAAAAGTTTGGAAGTTCTAAAAAAGTTACATAGAATTACTACATAACCCAGCAATTCTACTCCTAGGTATATGCTAAAAAAAAATTGATACCATAATTTCATAAGAAAACTTATACAAGAATCTCCATAGCACCATTATTTACAACAACCAGTAAATAGAAACAAGTCAATGTTCATCAACAGATGAATGGATAAACAAAATGTAGTATATCCATACAGTGGTACATTACTATTCAGTAGAGATGTTAGACACAAAAGGTCATGCAAAATGGGATTCCATTCACATGAAATGTCCAAAATAGGCAAATAAGCAGAACTAGAAAGTGATTTCCAAGGCCTGAGAAGAGTTAGGGACAGGTAAGGAGTCTTAATGGGTAGAGGATTTCTTTCTGGAAGAATGATGGTATTCTGGAATTAGATGCTAATGATAGTTAAATAACCATGAGAAGATACTAAAATGGTGAATCACATCTTTTTAATAAGCATGGATTTTATGATTTGTACATTATATTTCAATTAAAGTGAATTAAGTGAAGAACTTCTTTGCTGTTGTTGATTTTTACACAATTAAGGATATTGTCTGCAAGTTCATTAAACTTTTTCCATCTTCATAGACTCTTAAACTACTGATTATTTGATTATATTAGACACAGTGAGCCATACTGTATGTCAGTGATGGCAAACCTTTTAGAGCCTTCAGTGATAACAAACAACCACCACTGTTACATATTATACCCTATGTGATTGATTGCTATCTCACATACCACCCATATACAGGGAAATCTGACTTATAATTGTGAGCTGAATGTCTCACAGAAGCACATTTCTCTTACCCAGATGGTCTTTACTAATGCAATAAGAAAGATGGTCATGGTGCATCAGCTTCATCTCCATGGTAACAAGAGTTGGCACACTTTATTGCTTGAAGCTTTCCTGCAGAGCCTCTCTCAGGGTTACCCAACCCTCTGTGGTGTCTGTATGTTCTTTCAACTGAAATGAGTAACACACCTGCATAATTATTCTCATCATGTGCCTGTTGACAGGAAGTAGAAACATGGCTCCAGAGAATCTTCCAAAAGAGCTTTTATTTGTAACAGCTTGAGTGATGAGCGGAACATTCGGGAACATAATCTTTGAGAAGGCTGCAAAGCCCACAAATCTCACAAGTAGTCACTTGTATCTGTACGGCTAGTTAATGCTGCAGCTGAAACTGTGGGTATTAGTATTGCTGTGGGTAGTGTCACTTGGCATTTATCAAGCTTGATAAAAATAGTTCACATCGTTTGCTTGATGAGGTTCTCTGCTGACCAAGGCTAGTGGGGCAGGTCTGATTTTCCACTTCTGAGGATGGTTCTGTGTGACAGAAGCAAAATGGTAATTTAAGTAAATCAGTACTTGATGCTTTATCCTGAGAGGGGCAGACCATGAATTTCCCCTCCATTGAATTGTTTAAAAACCTGTTTGCCTTTGGAACATTTTTACTTCTTTTTAACTAGGCAATTAAAATCATTGCATTCTCTGGGATTGGTTTGGGAGTGGTGGGAGTGTGATTACCACAATGTTAAAGGCCATGCTGAGATGTTGCTGTGTCTCTTGGCAGCAGTTTCTGAGTTGGTTGAAATAAGGATGCTGAACGAAGTATAGTTTTCCTCCATAATGTACAACCCTATTGGAATGGAAGGGACGTCTGTTCAAGGATGCAGTGTTCTAGGCCCTGCAGCATGTGTTAAATTTTCAAAATGAGCCTCATGTTATGTTCCCTTCATCTGGTAATACTCAGGAGGTTTAGTAATTTGCCTAATGACACATGGATAGGAAATGGTGAGAGTGGAATTTGCAGGCAGGGCCAACTATTGCTCCAGAACACATCAGCAACACATGAACCGGACATGCGACTGTGACAATGATGAGCTGGGGGTGACTAAAGTGCAGAGGGTCTGGGTGGACCTTTGCCATGAACTGGATGTTTATGGGACAACAGAGAGAACAGGAAAAAGATTAGCAAGGACACAGGAACCTGAGGGGAAGAGATTCAGGGAGACTGTTTGGCAGCGCTCTATGCTCCTGAGTCAGCAGGCATGTGAAATGGGTCCCCGAATGGCCCTGGATTTGGTGAAGTGGCCTTTCTTGCCTTTTCTAACGGTGGTGTCAGGGTTGGGCCTGATGTGTCCTATGATAAATGAGCCTGCTATGAAGGTAGTCTCCACGCATACTTTTAAGCAAGCTGTCCCCAAGGTCACTGAGCCAAAAGGCTCACTAAGTAGCTTCCACACACCAGTTTCTAGAGTTGATTAAAAAGGTATGGCAAGATAGCAAAGACATGGATAAATTAATACATGTTAGACAGGGTGCAGCCTGGTGGAGGTTCACTGTGGCTAGATCTGCACTATGTGCTGTTCTTGTCTACTTCGCTGAGCAGTGAGAATCCCAGCACAGAGGATCCAGTGTACCCGATCACAGCTATCAGTGCTATTTGTGTTTCCTTTGTAGAAAATGCTTGGGACCAGAATAATGTCAGAGATAGTGGCTTGATTCAAGGCATAAATGTTAGGTACTCATCTGCATTCAGTGTATCCTTTAGATATACTTAGCCTTGTGCTTCCTGAGCAACAGGCATCTGTCTGTCCTTCCAGCCTTTACTATCTTCTTTTAGCACAAATTCTCATTACCATATATTTATTCTATGATTTCTGCATGTGTCCAACATCTTACTATCTATTGCTTTCTTACATCTAGAATATCCTAAAAGATTTTTCCCATGTGTTTCAAATCACAGGATTGCTCATCTTTTGGAATAGAGCTGAGTACTTATTTTCAAAACAAATGCACCTTTCAGGATGCAACCAGTTTAAGACAGTACTTACAGATTATTTTTTAGTTAAACCTTTCGTGATCCAATATACGTGAAATTTGCCATGGTAACCATCTTTAAGTGCACACTTCAGTGGCATTAAGTGCATTCACATTACTATGCAGCCATCATCACCCCATCTCTGGAATGACCTGAAGTATATGCCACCATGATAATTGTTAACACTCCTTTTTTTTTGTTTGTTTGTTTTGGTGGTGCTGACAATTGAACTTAGGATGTTCAATATTTTATTTTATATTTTATTTGTTTATTTTTGGTACCAGGAATCAAACTCAGGACCTTGAGCGTATGCTGCTGAGCTATATCTCTGACCCAGTGTTTAGTATTTTAAAAACAGTTGTAAGGATCCTTTAAGTGAAGCGTGTACACCTGCCCCAGTGGAGAAGAGCATCATCCAAAAGCAGGAGATTCTGCTGTAGCCATGTTGGCCTTCAGTCCTTACTTTCCTTCTGCTTCCTCTGAATGAGTTCACATCTGAGGTACTTAGGGTTGTGTACCTCACCCCACCTTGGGCTTTTCCCTTGCAGTTAGGCAAAGGAGGAAAGTCGACTTTAACTTGAACCTAGGTGAGTTCTCCCAGACCACTTGGTGAACAGTGAATGAAGGTAGAAACCTGTTGTACCAGGTGCTGAGGACTGGCTAAGACACAGCATTGATACCTGGACACTGATGTTTTCATTCATATTGTTGTTACAGAATGAGTGGTATTATACTGGAATGTATGATGCATGGTGGGGAAAATGGATGTGTATTAACTGATGAATTTAATTTAATTTAATTTAATTTAATTTAATTTAATTTAATTTAATTTGTACCGGGGATCGAACTCACAACCTTGTGCTTGCCAGGCGGGTGCTTAGGCCACTGAGCCAAATCCCTGGCCCTAACCAATGATTTTTAAAGGGTGCATTTGAAATACTTTAGGGTAGAAAATATAGCTATGGTAACTCAAGGAAAAAAGATGGTTTTTAGATCTTTCCCTTCCCTCTCTGAATTTCACACATTTCTCTTTTCTGTCTGTGGAGAGGCTACTGGTTGGAAGGTTTAATCAGTTAAAACTGAGTCATAGTTTTAACTTCCAAAAATAATACATGGCTGTCTTTGTCTCAGCAACCTTTCTTGATGGTTTAAACCTCCACAGAGCCCTGAGATTTGTATTATAGAATTCTGAATCCATGTTGTTGTCTGTTTCAACCTCTGCTGTTAAATTTTATCTTCTTTAAACATACATCCAGCCTTAGTGCGTGGTATAGAGACTGGCCTTATTGCAGAAATGGGTCTTCCTAGGTGTAAGGATCACAGCAGTGTGTCTCTCTAAATCCAAGTGATACACAGATTTGTGACCATGCCAGAGCAAGGAGATTGATGTTTGAGAGACACTGAGGAAAGGCTCTGAAGCGACAGGAAGGACCTTACCTGGAAGCTCCAGTGGGACTGTGACCCTGCCAATACTTTGGTATTGCACATCTGGCCTTCAGAGTGGAGAAAAAAAAGAGTATGTTTCTGCTTTGTAAGCCACTTGCTCTTAGTATGGCTGCCCCAGGAAACTAAAATAGTGCCTATATGCCTTCAGATGAAAGTTTATATAACAAAATGGAAGAGAACTGTTGAGACTGTGAATGAACAGGAACAATTCCTTGAGCAGACCTGTGCATTCTCTTTAAATACCTAATAGGGAAGATTTGAATGTGTGTACAATTCAGGTATCCATAGTTCACATAAGAGTCAAGTTTTTATCATCAGGCTATAATGTTTCATTTTGAATGGCTAAAAATAGTAGGAAGAAGAGAAATAAAAGAATTAGTTTGAGGCCAGCTATAACTAGTGTGATGTCATGTTGAATCTTATCACTTGTGTCTTAGATATCTTGTATCACTATAAATAGTACATATTTATAGCTTAAGCTTCCAAATACATGTGACTTTTGGGGGACATTTTAGATCTAAATCATAGCAGGCTTCATAGGCTTTTACTATTAACTACAAGAAAGGATTATTAATGTTTTGAACGCATTAAACCCTGATTTTCTTTGGTCTTTAGTAATACACTATCTCGTAATTTCCACATGATTCTGTTGTACCCACGTAGAATGGAATGCTTGCTATACAGTAAGTCTCTGGGTTATGAACATTCAAGTTGCAAATTTTAACAGGTATCTTGTGTATGACTTTGTTGGTTTACGAACAAAATCCGACTTACAAACAATTCTCTTGGAATGTAACTTGTTTGTAAGTCAGTGACTTACTGTACTATACACAGTATTTTAGGACAGGAAATAGTTTAAAAGAACACATTTTTTTTGAGCACTTTGTTCATTAGAGCAAGAAACGTTCTCTTAATTGACCCCCAGGTAATTTCTTTTGCATACAACACATCCCAGCATCAATTGATGTGGATACCTTTGGAAATCTGTGCCCTTCTTACCATCTGCTCCTTCCAAGAGGCCTGGCCTTGTGAAAACTATTTGCAGTTAATCTGGTAGCTAAGTGCTTATGAAAGTGAATTGCTTCTTAAAATTTTGGTGATTATAATTTTAATACCAGACTTGAATACATGTTTAATTTTACTACCTGTTTTAATCTTTCGCTGTCTTCAGTCACCCTGGGATTAGGCTGTATTTCCATGACTTTATTGAGGGAGGTGCCAGTTCTGATCCTGTCTTAGATATTGGTGTTAAATTACAAGAATCAGGAATTGGAAAAATCTGGAAGCTGTAAGAGTAGGCTAAGACTATGTAGTGAAGTTCATAGGGTCAAACTTAATAATCTTGAGTTTAAGTTGAGAAATAGCAGTTTGAAGTAGGTAAAAATGAAGTCTTTTAAAAAGAAAAATTGCTTTCATTCTACTTCCATAACAATTTTGACTCACTTGCTAGCTAAAAAAACAAACAAACAAACAAACAAACAAAAAACAAACACCAAAACACAGTAGCAGATTCCGCAGAAAAAATGAAGTTCGCATATTACCCATTTTCTGCCAGGATCATCTCTAGAAGTTACTCTGGTCTTCCTACTGTGAAAACGGTTCTAGCTGGTGGAGAATGATAGTTGATTTAAAGTCTGGGAAACAAGCTCTCATGAGAGATGGCTTAGCACAGCTGAGTGGGCAACCCAGGACCCCTGGAGAAGGAGTCAGGGAAGATCGACTTTAGCTTCCAGCACATTACCTAGTTTACCTGTCTGACAGAACACAGCACTACAAGGCCCTTAGGGCATTTAGTCACCCAGATCAAGAATTATTGCAAGATTGCATTTTGCTGGTAGAAACAGCATTTCCCCTGTGGACTTGTTTTTTCAAAGTGCCTTGCTGCTTCACTGCTGGAGTTGGTTGCATGGGAACCACAGCTTTGGCTGGCTGAGGGTCACTAAAGCATTGGGTTGTTCCTCTTTCAGCAGTATGTGTGATACTTAATTTCTTTGCATTTGTAGTTAGGGCCATTTAACTTACTACTGCTAAAGTAACAGTTACACTTTTAAACTCACAGGGACACCCAGCCGATCCAACGCCCTCAGGCACAATGGCCGCCTAATACCGACTGTGTCCCCCCGCCCTTTTTTTTTGCCTCAAGAGTTCTGATCCAAACAGCAGTAGCCAAGTGGGCACTTGGAGAGTTTTCTGTAAATAAAGCCTCTGTCCCCAGGAGTCGGAAAACTACTTTGAAACAAGTCCAAAGCAAATAAGTGAGGAACTAAGTCCTTCTCAGGTTCTGTTTCATATGTGAGAAAAGCATTAGTTTCTAACACCTTTTAATCTGTTGTCACATTTCATATCTAATCATAGGCAGCAGAGGTACACTGTGGAATAAAATATACGCTCTAGCAAATGGAGAAATACTCTGGGCTGTCACTTAGCTGGGGAGTGGTACCACAGTCAGCTGGCAGTTGCTGTATGATTTGGAATACCTGCTAACTGGTGGCATTGTTAGCAAAGTTTGGACAATGTCAAGATGCCATTGATATCACTGGGGACTAAATGAGGTGAGGGAGCACATCAAGAAAATGATTGCCAGCTATATAGTGGTGAGTTAGGGATTTATTAGCAAAAAAATGTGACCAAACCTTTTCCTCTATAGTGGGAAGGAGAACTTAGCAATTTAAAATAATTGTCCTGAAAATTTTAAAAGAATTTAAAAGGCTAAGGGAGTTGCCTCAGTGTACATGAATATTTAATGGAGGAAATAACCAAATAGCGATTCTTTAGTCCCTCCCTACTGTACTTGGTTACATTTTAATCATTGCTTATGATATTTTCTCTTGTCTTTTTTCTCCTTTTCCTGTTAACTGACTTCTGGAGTATGTCATCAACTACTTTTAGTCAGACATTAATACAATAGCCTATTTTAAGGAATACCTTGTGTCTTTTGAGGCCCAAATCCCCAAAGAAAACACAGTAAACACACGTGTATGCCAGGAGTACCCTCATTTCTTTGCATAGAGAATGAATTTTCAGATATATACTGTATTGGTAGGATTCTATCTGCTTAATTACTACCTTTTGTCTTAGACTATAGAAGCTTGTACTCTGTACATCAGAATTAAAAATTTAAAAAATAAAAAATTAAACAGCATTATGTATAAGTATCTATTCCATAAGTGCTTCCCATAGTGGTGGGTATGTTATATAGAGTAGGAATAAAAGTGCACGGCTGGTTGTGAATTCCAGTTTTGTTGCTTCCTCATCTTATAAAGCTGTGCTTCTCTTCACATCTATAAAACGGGCACAATAAGATGTAACACAGTAAAAAGTTGAATTTGTGGGCTTTACCTGCCTTGCTTCAAGTGAACTTGGTATCTATTTTGACTCCAGCAGATTTATGGTGACTTGGTATCTATTTTGACTCCAGCAGATTTATGGTGACTTGTGTAGTGCACATCTGTGAGATGAGTCAGAGTGCAGCCTGGGCTTCTTTAAGGTCTAAATTGACCAGTTAAACTTGCATGTCTCAGAAGCCTTTGACAGTGTTCTTGTTCCTATTATTTCTAGTGTTTTAATTAGGTTTCATCCTCACATGGAAACATAGGAAGATAGCCAATGACTTGAGAATACCTATTCTGTGCCTGGTCATAGGCCCTGTCTGAAAATAAAGAGATCTAGGTAGAGAATATTTTACATCTAATTTGGTGGTTTTTGTTTGTTTTGCTTTGCTTTGCTTTTCTCATTCAGCTCCACCACTGGTAAACATCAGTGAGTGGTGCTTTTGAGCTTCTCGGCATCCATGTGGCCTTGCTTTTGTGGGTCAGCATGTACATGCTGGCATTAAAGTATGTGTTCTTGGGGAGGACACTCACTTCAGGAGCTGAAGTTGGGAATCAGCCTAGAGCAGCAAGTGTAGCAGACCCTCTGTGAAACACAAAAGATGTGACAGTATGCACTTATTAGGTTGTTAATATTATATAGGTTGTTAATTATATAGGTTATATATATATATGTATATGTTATTATACATATAGGTTATATATATATATATATATGTTGTTATTATATAGGTTGTTAATATTCGTTGAACTTATGTCTGTGCAGCATCTCCTGACCTAAATACAGTTGTACCATATGTGAAGAATTTCTCCAATACAATACTATGTATTACCTAAATACAGAATACTAATTGCAGGGTTTTTTGATGTTAATAAAAAGAATGAACAATAGATGGTTAATATGGGTAAAGTTTTAGTGTGTGTGAATAAAAGTATTTTTATTTAATTATGGCACTATTAAATAAAAGCATAAACAGCTCATGTATTAGGGAGAATAAGACTGCTACAACCAAGACTTTATAATGTAGTAGCTTAAAGGACAAAGAAATATTTCATAATTTTTCAAGAAAATGTTCTAGGCTGTGACTCTGCTCCTTAATGTGATACAAGGACCCAAGTTGCTTCCACATCACTGCTCTGCATTCCAGAAGGATTGGACAGGGCCATTTTTCCTATGAGCAAAGTTGCATGGCTGTACTGCAGGTGGTGGGAAGAGGAAAGAGCTTGGGTGAGTTGGGAGGCTTGAGCTGAGCTTAGTGGCTATCATTCACCTGATTTACCTAACTTAAGGTACTCTAGGAATCAAAAGTATATTTAAACTCCTAAACTGGTTTTCTGCTGCAAAGCTGAGGGTGACTGTGGTTCTAGGATGACCATCTTGCTCATCTCAGATTTTGTATGCTTTAACTAACATTTATGCCATTTTTAGAAGTGCCACAAATTTTGTATACATTTCTCAATCTGGCCTAACCATTGCATTTTATAGTTATGTTTGCACCTGTACTTTTATCTATCTAATTTTCTGGCCTGTAGAATATTTGTAATAGAATTCTATTCTGTGGAAGCTACTTCTAAGAAATCCTTCCCGCTGTATGGGTTTTTACAGGTGTGAATAGAAAGGAGAGAATAAAAACTATACCTTTTTGGGCTAATCTTGCAATTTCTTGACCCTAAAGTACAAGGATTATACCTGTACTCCTATAGTCCCAAATACTTTAGAGGCTGAGCTAGGGAGACCCAGTAATTTAGGAACAACCTGAGCAGCGTAGGAAGACTATCTCTTTATAATAATAATAATAATAATAATAATAATAATAATAATAGCAAATGTCAGTGTGCTTTTAGAGTAGGTTTTAATTATTATTATTATTCTGTCTAATTAGCAGTGCTTGTTGACGTGTGTGCAAAAAAGTGACTTACCTGGCAACCCAGAGTGAGAATTACAAGGTCAGGACCAGTTCTTCCAGAAATAATTCTATTACAGAGTAAAGAGATACATGTAAGGTAAAGGGCCACAGATGGGTCTGCTCTCCTTGCCCTGGTGCAGAGGTCATTGTGAGCTGACTTCTAAAACTGATGAAAACTGTGAAGGTGTTAAAAACAATCCAGACTGGGCAGAGATGGCTGAAGCCTACATGAGCTGAAAGCTCTGGAAATACGGAGCAACAGAGCAGTTCAGGGCAGCATCACCAAGTGCCATAATGAATTACTGTTTACAGAGTCCATGTCTGTCACTTACCTGAATAGATTTGTGTGCATGATGTTTATTAATCCCTGTTGTGGGTCTCTGTGCTATGTGTTATGATTTGTGTCTGGGTGGCCCCAAGCCTCATGCAGTTATGGAGGCAGTTGAACCTAGCCTTTGTGATTGGTTTGTTGTCTAGCGCTGGGATTGGTGGTGTGAGTGCTGCACTTGCCCAGGAGTGGGTAGCTGGCATACAGTATAAGGGAGGGACAGAGGTGTGTTTCCTCTCTCTTGTCCTTTTTGCTTTTGTTGCTTGCAGCTGCCATGAATGGCTGGCCCTCAGCCATGTAACCCTGCCTCAGAGCTAGCTGAGTATGGACTAAAACCTCCAAAAGCTATAAACTAAATAAACCTTTCCTTGCTTCACTTTGGGCATCAGGTATTTTGTCTCAACAGTGAGAAAAAGATAACCAAGACAACCTGTTACTCCTTTCTCAGGTGTGTATATGTGTGTGTGTGTGTGTGTGTGTGTGTGTGTGTGTGTGTGTGAGAGAGAGAGAGAGGGAGAAGGAGAGAGAGAGAGAGAGAGAGAGAGAGAGAGAGAGAGAGAGAGAGTGTTAAGTGAGATCTGTGTGAAGCTATTTGTATAACTCACAGACCTCATAGATGAATAGGGTGGGAAGACTCTAACCCTCAGGCCAGTCCTTCCTCCTTACAGTGATTTGGGCTAAGGCTGTAGGATGAATCCATGCCTTGGATCATGGCACTGACTCCGTGGAAATAGAAGATGATTCCACAGAATCAAGAAATGCAGAGGCCCAAAATACTGAAGAGCAAATGTCAGGGTGCTTTTAGAGTAGGTTTTAATGTAACACATAAATGAAGTGCCTGTGGAAAGTTATCCATGTAGAAACAGTTAAAGGCGTGAGCATAGATAGGTTCCTGAGATGAGAGGATGTGTGTTTATTGAAATCCATTAAAGACAATGTTATATATAAAAGTGTTATAAACTTGCATTTTGGGAAGATAATTTCATATTAAATTGTATGGTTTTGAGGTTTTTAGTATGTAGGGCTACAAATGTGATGGAAAGATAACTGATATGGTAATGTAACTGTTGAATGTTGGTTCTGGGCCATAGATACAGTTGCAGTTTTATGAAATGGAAATGGAGAAATCTAGTAGTACCATTCTAAATACCCAGATAGTATTTTTATGTATCTGGCATATAAAAATACACATTTCTATGTGGTTAAATGCATATTTTAATTTATATAATGTTTTATGTGATGAAATACGTATTTTTCTATATTTGGCATAAATAATCGTACAACATGTCCCTTACCTGAAATCACTCTGAATTTTTCAAATAGAGACTAAATTGCTATGGATCAATAAGTGACATTTAGTTCGTTCATGAAGGGAGAATTGTGAATATTTTCTGTTCTTCTGTGTTTTCTCTGTATTTGACAATGCAGGTTCATTTAATTCTATTTCAGATAAACCATTTCTCTTTTGGACTGCATTCCCTTCTCCTTTCATTCTGTATGTAAGTTCACTGAATGCAAGACAAAGGCAAATAAAAGCTGCAAAGAACACTGTAGGCAATTAAGAAGAATTAGGATTTCAGGTTCCAGTGAAATGGAGGTGGGTAGTGGGGTGTTCTCACTGCCTCCTGTGATGCATCCAGGCCTCTTGGCAGCAGCAGCCTGCCTGAATCTTTTCGGAAATGCAGATTTCTGGTCACCAACCTGCTAGGTTGGAATTTAGGATGGTCCTCTCTACTCCATTATGCCCAAGTCTAAGAATCACAGTCTGAATATGTCACTTAACATGTTCCTGTCAGTTTGAAGCACATCTGGCAGCTCATACCCCTGTTGGTACAATAGGTCTAATCATTGTTATGGGTCTTTATGATAATGAAATTAATGAAAAGCCATCCAGTGGGACAGTTATGTACATACTACCAGTGGTTCAAGCCACCCCTCAGTGAGACACATGAATTATGGTCCCATTGCCAGTGTGTTAAACCCTTATTTTTCTTTCCTCTTCATGCCTAGCACCCGGTCATGGCAAAGATTAAATTGTGAAACTAGTATGTATGCATGTGTTGTTCAACATTAGTTCTTGTCCCTTTTTTTTGTGATTGACAAAGTACTTTTAACATCTATCATGATCTCCCTGCTGTAAGTAGCTTTATTCATAATTTCCACAAGTTGGAGGCAATCCAGTTGTGTTTTAGTAGGTGAATGGGTAAAGTTATAGTATGTCCAGAGAGTGAAATAGTACTCAGTATTAACAAAAAAAAGAGTATTTTCACTAAAAGAAATGAGTTATCTAAGCATGGACAGAAATGGAGGACCCCAAATACATAATACCAAGTGGAAAAAATCTGACAAGGCTACATGCTCTAGCTTAGCTAGTTAGTTGCTGATTAACAACAAGGACATGTTCCAAGAGATATATTGTTAGGTGACTTTGTCATTGTCTAGCATCATCACAGAGTACATTCACACAGAGTCAGATGGCTATGATTCCACTAGTTGATGCAGTCCTATGAAACAACCAGTGTATCCTCAGTGTATCCTGGACCAAAATATCATACAGTGCTTGATTTTATGACATTCTCAAAAAAGATGAAAGTATGTAAACAGTGAAAGTATCAGTGGTTGTCAGGGGTTAGAAGGACAGAGGATTGAACAGGTAAAACACGGAACATTTTTAGGGTAGTGAAACCATTCTATATGATGCTATAATAATAAATACTTGTCATCTTAAATTGGTCTAAACCCATGGCATGTATAATCATAATGTGTCCTAGCATAAACTATAGACAGGGAATGATGGTATGTCAGTGCACGTTCATCATTTGTCTCACTCTGGTGTGAGATGGTAGTGGAGGGGCAGGAGGCCTATGAGCAGTCTGTGTGCTTTCAATTTAATTTTGCTGTGAAACTAAAATTACTTTAAAAGTAATCTATTAAAGGAAAACAAAATCATAGTACTAACTGCATAAAATGTATGTGTAAGGATGTGGCCTATGTTGTTTTGCCCAGGATATGCCTGTTAAGATATACATTTATGTTATTCAAAAACTTCAACCTGAGCATTAACTAACTCACTGAGGAGTTAATCACAGTATCAGTGAACTTGAGTTGGCAGGACTGCTGAGATCGAATTTACCAGGCTTCTTATCTTACACATGAGGTGACTTCCACGGTCACTGCAGTGAACAGTAGAGCTGTGACCACGAGAGAAGGTGGGCATGGCAGAAATAAAATTAGCTCATCATTCCCTTGCTCAGGAAGGGAGGGATAATTTTTAAAGCAGTTTTTCTTATTGTAAAGCTTTGATCCATTATTAGCTCAGGGTGCTCTCACCACAGCAGCAAACACTACCAGCCCTTGTGAGTCTTTGTCTCAGGGAGCCCAGAGGTTTTACTTTCAGAGGCACCTTGGAAACAAAAGACTCTTTGGAAGTCCTCATGTTCAACAAGTGTTTGCTTAAATACAGGGTGGCTGGACTTCATTATGCTATCATTACTGGGTGCACTGACCAGTTTGGTTGGTAGATAATTACACATTATTCCACAATGACTGGAATCACACTCATCAGCTTTGGGTACTGGTCCTTGGTTGACTTGAAAATGGTGTGAATACTTGTAGTTGTAAATTGAACAGGGCTTTTAGATTCAAATATTTCTGAAAAATTTGAATTTCCAGCATAAACTTATAAATCTGTGTGTTGTGTTTATTGAAATACTTACAGCTTCATTAATTATATTGAACATTTTTGGATTTTGTGATATCCATTCATAGCATACTATTTCCATTTAACTGATATGTATTAGTGGGCTAAAAATTTTTGAGGGCTGAAATTATAACTTTTTACTTCAAGTGTTATTACAGTTGAGTGTCAGTAGTACATGCTCTATAAATAGTGATTAAATTGTATCAAACACATTCACTTTAATATGCATATATTAATAAATCATGAAAATAGAATTACTGCTCTTTCTGAAAAACCAAAACTTTAAAAAGCTAAACGTTTTGTAATTTTCCATTTTTCTGTTTACTTGCTCCAAAGTGAAGGTGGAAAAGCTATGTAGTTGATGGTAGCAGAAGAGAAAGGTGACAAATGTTCCCAGACCACAGGGAGAAGGTGCCAGGGCAGGAGCTTCTGTGGATGATCAAGGGTGTGAGTGGACCTCAGAAAATCTCCTGGGTGTATTTTTGAGGTGGTCTTAGCTGATGTATTTCCTGCAAAGAATTTGTCTTCCAAAAGCAGTGATGGTGAATCATTAGAGCTTTCAGTGATCCAAGCAGCCCATGTGGCACGTGTGACGTGGGTTTGCCACCACTGTCTTAGAGAAAACTGACTCTTTAAGGTGGCATCGACATCTTTAAGGATTCTTATTCACAGAAAGCCATTGTGGGTATGAAAATGTTATTTGGTGATGCAAAAATCCTTTAGGCTAGTTTCTATTTTTTTCTTTCCATCTCAAATTAATCTCTAGTAATTTTCTGTAAATATATGTAACTCTCAGAAAAAAAGCCTTTTATAGTATTTTAAAGCTGTGTATTTTTACTTTAAAAGTCACACTTGGTGTTTTAGTTTTACCTGTAAGAGTTTTATCAGTGTATGTCAGAGGTTTACTTTGCGCAGTGGAATTTCCAAGGTGGTCATCCCAAGCAGCGGTGTGACCTGTTATGCTTGGCTTCTGCTTATTAACTTTAGCGGTCTTGCTTCAAAACTCATTGGCCCACTGAAATTTCACCTTTGACCTTTCTGGATTTGATTGCATTACCTTTTCGTTGTAGTACTGTTGGTTAGTATAGATCCTGACTGGGAAAACTAGCTAGCAATGCCCTTCATTACCAGGAGCTGTGTCCTGCGGAGAAGCGTCGTTTTTTTTCTCTCTGAATTGAGCATCATCCTTCCATGTGGCACTGAAGGCATCTTATCACTCAATGACTGAGAGTCTTTCCTTCATATCTTCTGCCCCTACTCCCTGTACTGTATCAAGTAGCTCCCTGGAGGAGACTTGGAGTCTTTCTGCTAAATCACAGTTGTGTATACTTAGCCATGGCATCAGTTTGTAACTGTATATGTAAGGAAAGAATTTTAAAGCCAAAGAGAGGCCATTTCTGTCTTTAATCACATCATTGAGAAGTTTAGATTTCTGTTGGGTGTTAAGTCCTGACTCAAACCACCTTTCACAGCGAAGGCAATGTGTTGGCTTTTTGGAAAGCTCAAAACAGACTTGTAGGTGTTTCCTTTTGGAAGAGCAGAGTAACCATGTACATCTACAGAACAGTGGAAGTCATTGTGCAAGCCTGGTTAGCCTACTGTAACAAAGTATCATTGCTTGGGTGGCTGATAAACAGGAATGTGCCAGTGTGGTTTTATGAAGGCCTCTTCCAGGCGCACATGGTTATAATTCACTTAGTGGAAAAAGACTCGGCTCATTAGCATTCCTTTTAAAGAATAGAAGCATTACTGGATTTCACAGCATGATGATACGGAATCAGCAATGGATACCATAATGTCTGTTTAGCATTCCTTTTATAAGGGCTGTGATTCGATGATTCGATTTATGAGCACCCTATTATCATCACCTATTCCCAAAGCCTCCACCTCCTAATACCAGGTTAGAATTTCAACATGTGGTTTTTGGGAGGAACATAAACATTGAGTCCCTAACAGTCATCCTGATTGTTCCTAACTTATTCAACATTTGGTTTGAAATGCTGCTGGCTGTAAGGTATCTTCAGTGTAGCACACTCTGAGCACTCTGCTCAGGCCAGAGGGTAGAGCTGGCAGGTAAGGCCCTGGCTGTGTTTCAGAGTTCAGCAGGAAGTAGTATATGGGTAAATATTCTTGTTAGGTATTGTGACAACTTCCACTTATTGTAAAGGGCTGACCAAGCATGGAGGAGAAGTGACAAACAACAATGCTAGAAGCTCTGAATTGAGAGGTGAAAATGGGCAGAGATTAAACTGGAGAGTGTGGCCAGTGAGGGCCACTGAGAATTAGAGGCCTGACCCTCCATGGCCCTACAGCTTAATATATATGTAATGACCAAGTGCCGACTTTGTGAACCCAGTGCATCTCTTAGAAGTTTGAGAGGAAGATGAGTATTGCTGGGTTTATACATGACATTCCCACAAGTCCCCACCCATCTGATCAAAGCATGCTTAGTACTGCACTGTTGTTCTCCAGTGTTGTTTCGTATGGAGATACAGGAATAATGTAATTCTGCTCTAGGAAAAAATACTTTCTTTTGAGTACAACTGCATTGAAGAGCATTCTAGGTTTCCTTTTGCCTGCTGAATGCCATACAAGTGATATGGGACAATTTAGCATATTGAAAAATACCAAATAAGAATGGATAAAATAGCATAAATAGAGTGTACCTCAAGATGAATTGTGTAACATAGATATGTATGTAAGCTGTCCATCAAAGATAGACATCTCTCTGCTAGTGGCAAATTTGCTTGAAGTACTGATTTTGTCTGATGACAAAAGATGAATGACATTCAGTATAATAAAAAATTCACTTAGAATGCATCCATGTTTTGCTTCATTTTCTCCTCACAGTCTTGGGTCTAATGAGGAATCATTTTGTCATTGTGCCCAATACCTGTTCTTAGGCACTGGCTGTAAAGAGGTAGAGAATGTGATGCATGACTTTATGAAGCTTTCAGACTAGGTGTGGTGACACCTAGTGGAGGTGGATTGCAGGAGGGCAGTGGAAAAGGAGCCCAGGGCTGCTGTTGGTGGAAAGGAAGATCCCAGGAGGAGAACAAATCATTTGTTCTAAAATTGCCTTTAACTTCATTTCTGTTATTCTTTCACTTAACATCTCTGAAATTGGGATGAATTTTGTCATTGAGCAGATACAATGATTTAGCTAGCAGGATTTTTTGGTACCTGGTTTAGATTTGCCATGGGTGGTGACATTAGATTTGCTGAGTCTGATAGGTAAATGGAGAAGACAGACAAATGTTCCAGCAGAGAATGTAGTAAGGTTGGTGTGGTGGGGATTTACACAATAGGAGTAGGAAAGGGTATGTGGAAAATCATACAGACTGGTGAAGTATACTGGAGTATTTCCATGGAGTCAGTCACCCAAAATACTTGATTATCCCACCAAACTTTTATGTAGTTCTTTTACTATCCTCAAGACAAGTAAACACCTCAGATGGGGCTGAGGTATTTGAGACATCCCTCAAGATGTTCTAGACAGCTTACTAGGTGAGCAGTGGTCCTGAACCTGGGAATTGGGTCCAAGTTAAGCACTACTTGAGAGCTCAAATTTTGTGAAAAGTGGAGACTTCTGTGGTCACTTGGATGTAGAGTAATGGATCCCATTCTGCATCATGCCAGGATGAAGAATTACTGTTACTTGTGTGGCTTCACTCTACTTCTGTGAACTCCTTAAAGTAAGAGTTAAACATGACTTCCATATTATGGGTAGGGGTCATTGAAGATAGCAAATGTCTACTGTATTTTTCATTCTTGTTCCAGAGATTGAAAGTAGGACTTTGTAGCAAGCACTGTACCATTGAATTAAATTTCTAGCCCTTCTTAAAAGATTTTGAGATAAGCTGTCACTAAGTTGCCCAGGTTGGCCTCAAATTCTTGATCCTCCTGCTTCAACTTTCTGAATACCTGAGATTACCATATGCCTACTTATTCAAACATAGACTGTGTGCTTATTTCCTGGAGGAAATTTGTCTTTGGGTCCAATGGGTATATTTTCCATTGGCAGAAAATAATTTCGTGGCGTTTCCATTTTTTGTCTTCATTGCCAAAAATCCATAAAGCTGGATTGTCTTGTGGAAGAAATTGTCTCAAGCACTTGTATTCATGATGTTTCTCTTCTGTTGAGACGCTAAATCACTATAATCTGTGTTAATTATATAAATTTGAATGTGCTTCATATTCTTTTCAGATAATTAAATCCATACGCTTATATTGCTTCATTCGATCAAAAAGCTAGGGGTTTCTTGATAAAACACTCTGTACATAAAAGTACTGAGAGAAATGTGGATGTCCATGAGCTGGCACTATTGTGTGTTGCTCAATCATGTCCCAGTTTGCCTTGTTACCTCTTGTCTTGCACATAAGTGGTATGGGTTACTGGATTGCTTATCTGCAATATTTTGAAATCCTCAAAGAAGATGGACTTCTATGGAGCATGATTAGTAATAACTTTGAGATGAGTAGCTGATTTCAGTAAGGATAAAGGATAGTTACTGAGTCAGAAATGTATGGCACTTTTTTCCTATGCAACAAGTGGAGTCCTATGTTTAATAAAACAAAATTTTTAGAGGATTTCTTCTATCCTATTTTCTTTCAAATAAAACTTGTTAGAGCCTAGTAAGTAAACAGATAAAAGCTGAAGCTATGGCAATAAAAGATCTAGAGCCCATGTTCTCTGCTTCCTGTGAACCCTTTCAGTGCCTCTGTAGAGTTGCTGTCCTCCTCAGACCTCTGAAACTACTCATCTGTCTTGGCTAATCATCTGACATGTGAGCCATGAAGAGTGGGCACAAAAAGTGACAGGTTCAGAGTTGCAAAACAAGAGATCCAGTACTAATGCCTTATGACTCCTGTCTTCCACACTTCCAAGCTACCTGTGGACTGTGGAGAATAAGTGATGAATGCTTCTCCATCAAGGTTGGAGGTAAAACCCCACTTCAGCTTCATCTGTGTAATTTCTCATGTCATCTTTCACAGGCAGATCAGGTTAGAGGGGGAATTAGACCCCAGAATTTACAGGATAACTACCCAGTTTCCTTGTGCGTTTAGAAGTAGAAGCCATTCTACTGAGTTAGATGGTTCCTGAGATGCCTCCCATATCCTCAAACAAAGGAGCATGGTTTTGACATAAACATATTCTTAATGGCACAACTTTTACAACCCAACTCTACATATGTGGCTTATTGATTCCATGTTAAATGTTACTAGTTCCCAGAGTTTCTTTTAACCAAGGATGAATATTTACCATAATGTATAGAAAAGAGATTGAGGCTTTATTGTTTTAAAATCAGATTACCTTTGAAGTGTGATTCCTGGGCAGATAGTTGATAGCTTTTTTGAGGGCTAAGTTATTTTTAGATATCTTGACATCTTGTAAAACTGCCTTCACATGCCAAAAATGTTCAGAAGTCAGTCTCGATATACATAGGGAGAAAGAGGTATACTTTAGCCGAGTAAATAATAACCATGCATATGTTAAAAATATGGCCAGAAATTATCCCAAATGTTAATTCTCCTGCTTTGCATTTTATATCCATTTATGGTTATTTTAATATTAAGATTTTAAGAGATTTTTATGACAATTTTGATTATGGGAACAAATTGCTGTTAAAACTGTGCTGCATTTAAAGAACTAATTGGATTGTTTTATTTGTTAATTTTTCCTGAGGCATTTTGCATAGATAATTAATGACTGTGTCTTTGCTGGAAGTCAGTTCATTTTTCTTAGATCAGAAACAAGAAATGAAATGTTCCTTTCCATCAAATGATATTTGACTGTGTGCCTATCAATTCATGAAAGTGATAACAAGATTAATTTGTATCTTTTGGGGGTAATTTTTGCTTAATAGAATAAACAATAAATGTTAAACCTTTACAGCATTTAATTATCTTGAAAAGTAGTATCTACATGCTCACTAGATGGGAACTGGTAAGAATGCGGATGTGAACAAATTAGATAGTATTTAGTTTGTATAAGAAAATGATTTATAAGCTCTTTTGCTTTTTGCTATCACTGTGGTTGCTTATCTACAGAAAGGAGGTCATCACAAGCACTTAGAATTTTGTCTCCTTCACAACTGAAGTAATCCTAAGAAAGCACAGGCATCTAAAATTTTGGTATGTAGGCTCCTAAGTATCAGGGACAGTAGATGATGGGTAATCATGTGGGAGAGTGTCAATGTGATGTAGGAGTCCTCTAACCCAGAGAGAGGCATTTGGGACAAAGCGACCCAGGGCCAGATGCAGAAAAAATACCTCTCTCTTTATGAAAAAAGAAAGTGCTAGCAAAAAAGGTGAAATCAGTGTCAGGGAGTTGTAACAAAGCAGAAGGGAAATACTTCATGCTTCCCTTCCCTCCTTCCCAAGGTCCCTGGAATTAAGCCACTGCCTGGAGGGGACTTGGACAACCACATGGGTGGTGGTGGGGGCAAGATCCGTGATCTGAATATGGCTGCTTCTAAATTTCAGGACTCTGGTAGATGTTAACAGTAACTGCCTTCCCTGGCTGCTATGAAGATGACTCTGGGAAAAGACTGGAATAATGCTGAGAACAGTTCTGAGACAAAACAAATGCTATATTAGCTGTGACTGTATTGTGACTGTTACATCAAATCCAGAACAGTCGCTCTGTTCCGTTTACTTATGTTTTGGGTAGGGTGTGGGAGTTGGGGGTATCTGCATGCCTTCAACTTTACACACTAAATGATAAGTTCAGAGTCAGTAAGCATTCCAAGAGCTAATGTAGTGAAGGAAATTGCTATGAGGCTCAGTGAATGTCTTCTTGTTAGGATATTTGAATGGAATATAAGGAAACTCTGTAGCTCTTCCAGCTTTGCAGGCCTCTGTGGTGGGGACCAAGCATGCATTGCTTGGATGAGACAAACAGAGCCCCCCGTTGAATCAAATGTGTCTAATATCCTTGTTGTACATGCCTTTAGGCAGAACAGGGGCACTGCCGAAACTGGTTAATTTTTCTGCTTTCCAAGTGTTTGGAAACTTATGGCTTCTGTCCATCCTATATTTCAATTTGTATGTTACTGACCTTGTGCACTCTTCACTTACTTTCTGCTCTGGGACCTGTACAACATTGGGTTTAGCTCCAAGGCATGCAGGATGGAGAAAGGCTTATCTTTACTGTTGATATTTGCAAGTATCTTTTTGTATGAAATTTCATTTTTCTTGAAAGTTTCAATTGTTTCTTTTACTTCAGGAGACTTTTAAAATTATCATGCAAATGATTCTATCAGTTCTAACTATGAATTAACATAGGTTTTTTTTTTCCTGGTATTTTCTGTGACTAATATTGTAAAAATATGCGTGAATGGACCACATTGAAGGTGGTGGTCATTTATTGACTTCTCCTTTCTTTCATGGTTAAATTTAGCAGCTTTCACATTCTGTTAAGGTATGCAAAGCATGTTTTAGTCTGTGATGTGATCCATACAATGAAGATTAATTTTAGTTTATTATTATTATTTTTAAACTTTTGGCTGAAACTTCTGCACAGGGATTTGTGACTTCTGAATTCATGTCAAGGGAAACATACACAGACATTGCTCTTTAATCTTTTAGGCCTGGGCCTGTAGTTCAATTGAATCCCCAGTACCCTTTTTAGCTGTTACTTTTCAAAGCTGCATTTTTCTGAAGTTATTAATTCAATAGCTGTATTTCTGTAAGTAGTTATGAAATAGCTTAAGGTTTTTTTTTAATAGTCCATGAATTCTAAACTCAGTAACTAAAAGTACATTAATTTATGTATATTGCTCCTGAAGGGAAACTCTTAGCTATTTGTATGAACTGTTGGCTACATGGAATTGAAAAGTTTGGGCCATACTGCTGAGAAATAAATCCAACACAGAAGGTTAAATGTCACATGATTTCTCTTCATGATCTAAATAATTTGAAGAGAAAAATAAGAATGGTAGGGAATAAGGGAGGCAGACTTTGTGGAGATGGGAAAGGGATCTAGGAAGAGAAGAGGGAGAAGTAGGGAGAACAGGTGGGTTAAAATGATAAAAATGTAATGTATTTGTCAGTTCCCAAAATGCATGTAATCATTTTATATCATAAACATATACTAGTAGTAAGGAAAGTATGGGGTAAGACTAAAAGTCCATGCTTCTATTAGCATATAGCTTGTTGAGTAGTTTTGCTGTTTGCAGCAGTATATATACTAAGGAGTAGTTGAGGGTACCACTGTGATCCACAAATAGACATAAAGGTGAGTGCTTTTCTCACTTAATATCAGCACTCTTAAGAGTTACAAAATATTTATATAAAGTAGTGTTAAGCTTTTATTCATGACTAGAAATCAGTGTTCAGAAAGTCCTTTTAGTTTTGTAAATTTAATTTGTTGTAATGTAACACACCTTTAGGGGGCAAAAACAAATCATAAAAATCTGCAAGTATTTATGGACTGCATTTTAAAATTTCCAATACTACATACCTTAGGAAGGTCGACATTTACAAGTAGAAAGCATTTACAAAAAAAAAAGAAAATGGGCTCATTAAATGCACTTAGTAAGAAAACATGGAGTGGGGCAGAGGGAAGGAGGAAAACAATGTGTGAGTTGAAGTGTATCTACTATCCTGATGGGTATCTTCTGGGGAGATTGCACTTTGGGGCTAAACCCAAGAATACTGGATAGCAATGTAGCCAAGGTGCCCCTTCACACAGCAGGGAGCACCTGCCATCAAAGGCAGACAGTACTGTACTGAGATAAAATTTACCCAGTATTGGTGTGTCACAGAATTTAAAACCAGTTTAATTTGTTCTTATAAAGAATTATATAGGTTCTTACATTTGTATTGTATTTTATAATTTTTAAAGCAATTATGTGTCAGTGTTCACATATCTATCTCCATTTGATACTTCTTGCAGTGAGGTTATAATTTTCTCAAGGTGTAATAGAATGTGCAGAGAGGTCCAAAGCCTTTCAGAAAATAACTGACTTGGTAGGAGGTTAGGTAAGTGTCAGAATCCAGCTTTCCACTCCACTGTGGTTGTCTAAAGAATCCATAGTTCCAAGTCTTGCCAAAATGGGGGAAACTAAGAACCCAGGAAGAGGTTTTCTTTATTAAAATAAATGTCATGTTTGCCTCATCCCCTTTACTGACCTGTGTTTAAAGACCTTTTTAGAAAGTAATCGACTGCATTATTGTTATTTATTTTACATTGACTTTCTACTTAGTAAAATAATTTTTCCCTTTAAAAAGATGAAGGCATATATTTTTCTCACAGTTGTTCAGTCTGCCAGCTGCTAATTGTGTTATCATAAAGTCAGTTCTTCAGCAGCTAGAGATTACAACAAAGGCCTTAAAAAATGAAACCACACTGTCATGTGGATAGGAGTGTGCTAAAAGCAGGAAAACACCATAGGAATGTGTAGTACTATTGTGATTGAAGCCACTTAGAAAAATGCCATTTCTTTATTGATGATGCTGGTGCCTGTTGCTCTCTACTACCCCCTGCTGGCTGACTGCGCGCTGCCCTCACTGAAGGTTGAGCAGCTTGCTGCTTTAGAACGTCCACAGGGACGGGTGCTTTTGTTTTCAAAGCACTTAGACTCAAGAAACAGACATGTCTCGGGGTGTGTGTGTGTGTGTGTGTGTGTGTGTGTGTGTGTGTGTTCAAAGTAGTATTAGAAGTTTAAATGGTTATCAACTGCTTGAAGTAAATTGGTGTTGAGAATGTGTCCAGAATATTAATATATTTATACTACAGTTAACCTTCAGGGGAGAATGGTAGGTTTTGATGAAACAGACCTTAAAAACAAAACAATAAAACATGGGCAGGAAGAGTGGCAAGTTCTGTGCTGCTGAGGATTTAAGGACTCTGCACGGGTTGCTTTGAGTCAATTTACATATCATTGATCTTGTAGGGTAAGCTTGATCAGGCAGCCTTACAATGATGCTAAATGTAAAAGCATAGCTATGTGAAAACACCCAGCTATTACCATCCTTTTAGACATACTTGCCTATTTTCTCATAGACCTTTTCTCATTACAAGAGGTTTTGTTCAGTTTATTTTTAGTAATAACTGGCCCAACTGTTTAAAATATCAGGCACCACTTTTATACTGTGGTGGTTTTACTGCACTGTTGCCAAACCAGTCTGGCATGATTCTAAAGCAGAACAGAGGGTTCCCTGCACCAGTGAGAAGAACCCAGACATGGGAAGTAGCATTATTTATTCTCGTACAGCAGGCACCTTCAGTTAAGAAAGTTCATGTATTTTCAGGTTGAACAGGATGTTTAGGAAGGAAAAACATGAAGTAAAATTACTAATTTTTAAAAAGCAGGCAAAAAACGAGTCCTTATCACACTTGGGATCTTGAAGCCAGCAGATACAGGCCTAAACTGACTTGACTTAGATGTCAGAAAACCCATTTTCCTCCTCTCTAAATTGGGGTACTAACAATACTCCCCCCACCCTGATTTGTGCTGCTATGGATTGAAGCCAATATATATAAATTTGTGGGTGTGGCAACTGGAAACTAGGTAAGATTCAGTAAGTCTTAGTTACTGTTAAAGTTTCAAAGATCCCAAGATAGTGATTGCTATGGACAAATCTACCTACACGATGTCACTGCATGTTAAAGTGGTGACTTGACTTTGTGTTTATCTGATACAGTGTAATAAGACTTCTGCTTAATACAAGGTTCCTTGTGCTGGGCTAAAGGCTTGGGTGGTTGTTGTCTTCTCTCCGCAGTGCTCTAGAGCTCTGGCCATGGGAAGCACCACTCGTGAGCCACTTCAGGTGAAGGGGCAGGAAATGTGGCAGCAGGCCTGTCCACGGCTCACACTGGAAGAGCTTGCTTCAGCTCTGCCCACTTTCAGCCCATCTCCAGCATGGAGTCAGATTGTGGTGTTTGTAGGTGTCCAGCATCTTTAATCCATCACCCCTCATTAAAACTTCCTATTAAGGATGACTGTCTCCACCCCAGCTGATCCTTAAGCTACATCCCAGCTATCAGTTCAACTCAGAACATCTGCCCTTATCTCATTACTCAGATCACTAAGTGGTCTGCAGGAATACAAGCTGATTGCTCATTAATCCAAGGATCTGTCATGAGGGCTAATGGCCACTAAGAGACCAGTCTCTTTTTAGTTTGCACTGTGTGTGTTTTACCCCTTTTATGCATAATCCCTTACTCAGTGTGTGAATCTGAGGCAGGCAGTCTTTAAGGAGCTCTGGATTTAGGGAGCTCTTAACTGTATATGTGCTGCTGAAGAAAGCACATGGAGATCCTTATCAGTGACGTTAGGACTTCTCACAGTGCTACCATAGTGATTTTATCCGGTTGGCACCTAATAAATGGTATTTGAATTGGATTGATTAAAAGAGTACTTTCTGTAGAACTTTACTACGTGAATGAAGAATGTATCATTTTTTGGGGGAAGAATATAATTTATTCATTCTTGTGACTGTATCTGTTTAGATGTCTCTCTCTCTCATTTGAATGGAGGGAACAGGTAATGCTTGCTCATAGTCCAGATGTGAGATGACATTTTCAAATTTTCATGTATGGAGTCATTGAGCAAGTAGGAAACAGGATTTGAACATTCAGGGAGAATTCTTGTCCATTATTTGTGTTGGTGGGTAATATGTATCCTGCTTTGCCATATCAAGGAGCCACTAGAGCTGGATAAGCAAAGTCTAGTGAAGGGCCTCGGTGAATCCCAGTTGCCTCAAGTACTTGTTGCCAATTTGGACAAAATTCTTAATTTACTGGACATCAGTTTTCTCACTTGTAAGGCAAGATGTCATCATTGAATCTAAAGATATTAATGTGTATGGAAATTATTCCTGACTTGTGGAAAGTACTTAATAAGTTTACCTTCAGTTTTCTTGTTGCTCTCAGTCAAGTCAGTATCTGTGGGTACAGCTAGTAAATTTAGAGTAAAAAACACTAGTTGACTCCTGGTTTTATGCCAAGCATCGGGTGTGTCCTTGCTAACAAATGCTGTTGTCCTTTGCTTGTTGGTGAAGCTTGTGTTTTCACTGATCCCTAGTGTGTGATAGTTCAGAGCACAGGAAGAAGTATATCCAGGTTTCTAGCAAGAAGATGTTGAAATAAATGGGTTTATTTACTCCAAAGAGTGCTCAGACCAACACAGTGGGACATATTAGAGGTCCAGTGCTCCTTTGTTTTTGTCTCTGTGAGGCTACAGGAACCAGTGGTGTAGACTGACTGTGGCATAGGTAAGTCCAAGTTGCTCTCTAGAGTTATTGTTGGAGTAGAATGACATTTTTGAGTGACAGTGTCCAAATCATAGAGACTTGATATGTAGCGTCAAATTTTTCTCCAGTCCTAGAATTCTCCATTGCCTTTCTCTTTTCCAAGAAGGTACTTTCAGAAGAAGCTGCAGTATCATGAAGTAGTGACTTGAGCACTTGCATATTATGAGTACTTTGGCCCTGGTTAACTGGAGGAACTTGCAGAGGAATGTAAGGCATCTGTAAGTGGCTCCTGCTGGGTACCAGGACAGCAGCAGAACAAGTATGATATGTTCCTTCTTACTATTGGTTAAAACAAATGGAATTAGTTAAGCATGATCTCATTATGCATTACATGTCAATGCCAACCACTCATCTGTCCATATGCCCACTGAATAGATGAAAGACAAGCCTGTGTTCCTACCCCTCAGCTGGCCCCTATGAGTGGTCTCTTCTGTAAAGAGCTTAAGAACTCCCAGGGTATCCAGGATGAACACACCATAACAGTAACTACTCATAATAGCTCTTGATTATCCAGTGCTTATTCTCTGCCAGATGCTGTGCTAAATAGTTAGCTTCCTGTTAGGAAGTATGGCTGGGATTATCCTCCTTTTATTTATTAGGAAATTGAGGTTTAGGGGCATTAACTTTCAGAGAGAAGAACGATGGATGAGAACACCCATGTTGCCAGAGGAGGGGATGTAGTGGAGGCTGTCACCTCTAATACCAGGCTTTCCAGCTCTTGGCCTGTGAGTGAATTGTGTAGTTGAGTGACAGGAGTACAAAGCAGGGCTTAACCACACAGGCAGCAGACACTTATGTGGTGGGGAATGGCCTTGGGTGCTTTGGGCAGAAGGTTGAACCTGGCATACAGAAAATTTGGGTGCTCTCAGGAAAAGGATTTCAGAGTAGAATAATGGGCACAGAGTGACTGAACCAGAGCAGAGTGAACATCCTGTCTAGGAAGAGTCCCCCGGGAAGGAAATGGAGGGAGGGAGCAGGAGGCCAGGGGAAAGGCTGGGTTGTTTGAAGCTGTGGTGCTTGGGAGTCATCTCAAATCATGGAAAGTGGAGGGAAAGAGAGAAGGGCCATTCACTGGGAAGAGGACTGGAGAGATCTGTTCTAGTTTCTCCTTAACAGGCACAGGGCAGGTGTAGTGCAGAGTTGGGAAGGAGTGAAACCTTCAGAAGTTTTATTGCAAAGTTGCCTGCTATTCAGTTTCTATTAAAGTATGGGCCATTTAAACTCTGTGCCCTCAGGTTAATGGTCAGGAAGAATTTTCTGATGAGGAAATTGAGGTTGTGGATCAAGTGGGTTTTCTCTGGGTGAAGGGTGCATTAGCTAGTTGTCAGGGCAAGCACCATTTATGTCAAACACCTAGAGAAGAAAGTGAATTAGTCAACTTTTTGGGATTGGCAGAGAGATACTTAAATGTTTTGATGTCCTAGAGCAGAGATGACATAACAGATTGCAAGGTTTTAATAGAAAATTGTTCTAGATCTCATCATCAGGCCCTATTAATAATAAATAGTGTGGCAGACCTATTCAAAGTGTAGAGAAGAGTTGGCAGCTACAAGGTTGACTGCCTTGTGGTGCTGATTCTCTCAAGTGACTTGAGGTTCAAGAGCTGCTTTTGCTTAAACGTGGGCTCAGAGTCAAGCTTGGAAACATCTGTTTTGGTCCAGGTCAAGACAAGTTAGTCTCTGATTTGTTAAGATTCTAGCTGTAATTTTTAAAAAATAGATTATACTACTTTAAAGGTTTATAGATGCTATAAATGTAAAGCACTTGGTTAGGGTATAATTTAAATGTCAATTGATACAGGTGAATGAAAGGCTTTGCCTGCAGACCTAGGCTCAGGTCTCCTGTGAACTCCTCATGGTTGTTTTTTTTTTTTTTTTTTTTTTGTACTAAAATGAATGGCTGCATACATAGTACTTGTGTATACGTACGATTTTTTTTGAAGGAGAGAAAGCTTTTGAGAAGTGTCTAAAGACAAAGTTCTTGAGGGAGACCAAAGTAATACTGGTGATCCTGACAGTCAGACCTGGCAGGTGGCTTACTGTCTCCAATGTTTCTGATTATGTGTGGCTGAGTAGATTTGGGGCTGGAGCCATGAGGAAACTCCTTCCTGGGTGTGGAATAAGAATTGCATAGCTCATTCACATCAGCTTCTGGGGCTCCTGGCTGCGGTCAGCAGGGTGATGTGTTCTTCTGAGGACACTTTGCATGACAAATGTCCACTGCAGGTGTTATCTTCCTGGTACAGTCCCTTTTAGGAACTGTGGTTTGGCTTATAGTTAACACCTGTTTTGATGCAGCTTAACTCTCCAGATGAGAGGCAGCAGGAAAAGTGAGAATGCAGAGCTTTTCCGGGGTAGGAGGGAGCTGGGTTGGAACCTTCTCCGGCCTGGTGGTGTTGAGCTAGCTGAGGCTTGGCACTTTTTGAAGGAGATAGCCCAGCACCTACTGGACTTTTAAAGGCCTGTCCTGGCATTGCACTCAGCCCTTGGAAATGCAGAAGTGGGTAGGTGTGCACACATCTCTGAATGGTTCCTGATTAGTGCAGCCTCTGCACACAGATTTCAAGTGATTATTTCTTCTAGTATGTCAGCACATTATTCAACTTCCTCTGTCAAATTTAAGATTAAATATGCATTGTGAACCTGTTTGGAAGAGGGTAGTCTGTACTTCTGAGCAGTTGGTGGACCCAGCAGACACAAATGGCTTCTACTCTGAGTCACAGCTACAGCCTGGTATTGAGCTGTGGGAACCACGTGCCTTGTAGGGGTTGCCAGACCCCAGGAGCCAGGTCAGCATTACGAGTTGTGGAATTTATGGAGGATATACTTGTGAAGGCCCAGCCAGTACACCCTCTGCTACCCAGCGAAATGCAGTAGGAGGCCATAGCGTAATGATAGTGGACCTTTTAGAGCTTTCAGTGATACAGCCTGCTGTGGCCTGTGTGCCATAGGTTTGCCATCACTGCAATTAGGTGCGGATGCTGCTTTGATATTCCCTTTGGGAAGCTCATTAGTGTAGGAATGGGCCTTTTCCATTTAGGACAGTACAGGACAGGAAAATGGCCATCTAGGATTTTTGGATTTGGACCAAGGCCCCCAAGGACATGACCTATATATCTCACTTGAATTGTTTCTCTTCCTTGATTACTCTCTTGTGAGGACTGTGTGTGCTCAGAGGACAAAGTGCCAGGAACCTGTGGCTTTGCTCTAACTGTACCACTCCTGGACCTATTTCAGCCTTGGAGCAAGTCATATGTGACCACATGAGGCTAAATATCCTTATCATAGGATTTAGTAATTCAACTAAATATTTATGAGCTTATTTGAAAGCTTATATTTAAAAAAGTCTTGCATACAAATGTCAATAACAGTTTTATTTAAAAACATAAAAAACTGGCCAAGATATCCTCAGGTAAGAGAATGAATAGACAAATTCCACACAATAGAATATTGTTCAGCAATAAAAGGTAAAGAGTACCTTCCCCACACAAATATGTAGATGAATCTTAAATGCATATTGTTCAATGAAAGAAACCAGCCTGGGTTGGGATTTAGCTCAGTGGTAGAGTGTACAAGGCCCTGGATTTGGTCTATAACACTATACCGCTACACATAGAAACCAAACTGCATACCGTATGATGACATATTTGAAAGGGTAAAATTATAGAAATGAAATAGCTGAGTAAATTTCCATTAACACTTTATAAGCCTAGCGACTGGGGATGTAGCTCAGTGGCACAGCACCTGCCTAGCAAAGGTGAGGGAAGTCCTGAGCATGATTCCCAGTAAACCAACCCCCCCTCCTTTTTTTTTGTTAAATGAGCCTTAGGGGTGGTTATGGAGAATTACGAAAAACTGGACTGAAACTGTCAAACATGGTACTGGTCAATCACAGCTTTTTGTATGTTATGCAGTTTCTGGAATATAATTCAACATTAAGATCAGAGTAAGTAAATTCCTTAATTATCCTATCCTATCTCCAGAGCCTCTTTTTAATAACTATTTATAACTGAACTGTTAACTTACTTTTGGTCTTGTTTTTAAAGTCTTAATGTTTTAAGATAAAACTATATTTAAAAAAATCAACAAACTCATTCTTTCCCCAAGCCTTCACTTTTATACAACACGAATATCTCATTCCTCAACCCATGTTCCATTCCTCATCTGTGCCACATCTCAGAATGTTGCACTTGGTTAAGTTGGTGCAGGGGTGATGTGGAGGGCACTAATCTCACTGCACCTGTACTCACCCAAGGTATGCAGTGTGTGGTCTGTAGTCTCCATGCGTGCATCACATGCATGAACAGGGCCACCAACATGCCAGGCTAATGGGAAGAAACATAGTTCTAGAAATAGGAATGTAGGACTATTAAAGTTCTTACCGATGACTCACAATTCACCTGGCAAAAAAATGAAAGGGCAGAATGATCTGTCTGCCAGCTGTATAGACACTTGCTGCAGCAGCTCATGGCAGGCATGGAATATGGCGATAGCAATGGAAGAAGTATGCTGGAGACAAAGTGACTTGTATGTAGGTTTGTGCCAAGAGAGGAGATAAAGGTAGAAAGTGGCCAGGTATGATGTGAGGTCACATATCCTTGGGAGAGGGTTCTGGAACCTGGTACCCATTTTGCTTATTCATTCCATCCTCTTGCTTGGCAGTGATGGCCATTATTGATAGGGAGTTAGGAGGAAGAGTTATATTTTAAGTTACAGAAGAGGAATTTAGCGTGAGGTTATATAGTTTTCTGAGTGGGAAGCTCACTAGCCTCAAGTATTAAGACAGCCAGCAGAGAAAGCAGATTAATCTGAGCCCTGGGGGACAAGAAGGGAGCTGGGAGAGTATGGAATGGACATTGTTGTAGTAGAGTTCAGCTTTCGTTCAGAGAGTTAAATAGTGTGATACATCATTTCTGATGGTATGTAGAAAGATGTTTTATTACTTCAAGAGCATTGTTCTTATTATTTTAATAAACTATTTCATCTTGAGTGCATTTCTTAAAGGATGCTTACTTACTCATAGGGACTGCATGGTCTGTGGAGGAGAACATGGGGCTGGAGCCATTTCAGGTTGGGGCTGGCCGTGACACTACTGGCTTTTTGATGACAGCCAGATCAAATACTCATGACTCTTAGTTTCCTATGAGGTAGATTAATTATAGTGACCCGGCAGAGTTGTTGTTAGATGAATGCAAACACTTGTAAGGCACATGACCCTCAGTAAGTGGGAGCTAGCATAATTGGTAGTCTATTCAGGTGAATAGTTGTTGAGTTAATCGCTGTTGACATTGGCATTCATTCATGTATCCAACACTTAACTATTTATTGAATAGTTAAGATTTCTGTCCTTGGCCTCACTGGGCTTTACTTTTCTTGCCTATGGGGATAATAACAGTACCTCTTAAGAGTGTGGTGTCATTGGGAAGAGTAAATAAATTAATGCTCTTAAAGTACTTCATAGAAATGCCCAGCAATAAATATGAGGTACTTTATCACTGCTTCATAGGCTTTAGTGCATAAACATGATAACACATCTTTTATAAGTAATTAAAGCAATATATATATATATATATATATATATATATATATATATATTTTTTTTTTTTTAAATTTCCCTGCTCTTTATGGAAAGTTTGACTTCATGGTGACTATGAGCCCTGGGTTGCAGTCTGATTAACCTGCATTTGAAGCTTCCCTTTTCTACTAACTAGCTGGGTGACTTTTCTTTTTCTCTCCTGTAAAATAAGAATATTAGCAAGTACCACATGAGATTGTTGTGAAGATTAAAGAAAATGACATAGAGGCAGCTTTGAGAGGTAGAAGCTATTTTATATATAGGGTGTTTCAGGATAAAATAGGCATGCAGTCTGAGGTCCCAGGGAAATTTTACATGGTAGCTAACTGAATATAAGGCCTTTCTAATCAGGTATGTGATGAACTGAAGTCCTAAGAGGTTTAAAGTAATCTCATGAATAGGATTTTATTAGAAATAAGTGCTTTTGGATGATCTAGATGCTACTATTACAGCAGCAGAAATCTTGAAATTTTTTTGGCTTTTGTATTTTTTAGTAAATGCTGAGAGTGGTATACAAGGCCTCTTACATGCTAAACAAACTCTGTCATTGAGCAATAGCCAATCTAAATCTTGAAATTTTGGTGACTTGAGTGTTGTCTCTCATTCTGTGAAACTGCATGGGATAGCACATGCATACATTTTGGAATCTGCGGCCTCTCCATCATGAAACCTCTGCAGTCTGCCAATGGATGAGATCGAGGAGCTGGCCCATGACTTCAGAGTCCAAGAATGTCATTTGCACAGTTTTGGCTTTCTGTGTCTGTTTGCCAAAGTGAGTTTCCCTTTTGGAGTTGGCATTAGGTTTCCCTCCTGTCCAGTTCCTTGGTGCTGCAAGGTCTTTGTTCTTAAGAGAAGTAGAGGCACAGGGAAAAGTATCCCTCAGCTAACCTGGAAACAGAACCAGTTTTCCAAATAAAGGTCCTCACTGTACCTGCTTTCCTTTTCTGCTTTGCTGTCTGATCTCTTATTTCTTGCCTTTTGCCTCCTCCATTGCTTATCTTGGTCTTGAGGCACTTAGTATCCTTTTAGGCAATTTCCTTTTCTCCACTTTATTTGCCCAGTTCTCATATCTTACAGCTTGGGATGACACATTGGATCTTCATGTCATTTTCCTCCTCAAAAGCACAAGTTACTATAATTGGAGTTTGACATTGGCAATAGAAATACCATCCAAAGAAATGGCATTGCTTACAAGTTATGCCTCCTTATTTATGCCACCATGTTCTTGAGCTTTCTGTAATTATTTCTTAATATAATGTCTTCAGAAGCGTGTTTATAAAGGGTGTGCATATTGATGCTTGTGTGCTTGCAAGTCCTTCAGGACTAGGTGGGCTTACACTGGTTACTGTAGGGTGGTCTGTCTCCCAGCATCAATGATTTCCATTACTGAGTGCATTTACTGTGTGTGTGTGTGTGTGTGTGTAATAACCAGCCAGGGTTCAAGACTGCTTTTCGTTTTTGTGTCCTAACATACTGTAGTTTTCCAATAATTATGGTGGTGGAGTAATGAAATCTTTTAAGAATTTTAAGTACGAGTTAAAATTTTCACTGTTCTTTGCCCTTTAGTCTGAAGTTACTGATCCTGTGTACAGAGCTACAGAACCCAACTGCTTAAGTGTCAGTCAGCCTGGCTGTTTCCCACAAGACAGTTTATTTGTAATACATGTTTCCTGAGAGGGTTTTAACCTAGTTGTGCATTTCATAAGCACTTCCTTATGAATTACTTAGAGGTTGATAAGAAAAGTGATGCTCTGGATCATGTATACTTTATGGTTTCAAGTTTGTATGCGTGTGCACACCCACACACACACACACACACACACACACAACTTTTTGCTTCTCAGGGTTTGAAGCTTCTTTTAATTTTAGTAGCAAACTTTATAAAACTCTGCTGTATCCGAACCCAGGGGAGGAACCAGTTTGTTCCTCCCCTGGGTTCCTCTGGAGGTAGTCCTGAACCTGTGTGCCTTTTGTAAATCTGACACGGTTTTGGTTATGGTAGCTTCATACCAAAAGCCGAACTGCGGAAGATGATTTCCCTGCAGGTCTGTGTGTGGTCCATGGTTCTCTCCAGCTGTGCCCCAGTGAATCTGTTTACTTGTGTCCTCCAAAGGTAACTAGTATGGAAATTGTAGTAACTAGGTCTCAGTATAAGGCAGTTCTATGAAGAATAATAATAGTAGTCTTGCCTACCAAATGTGATATCGTCTAGGGGTCCACACTCCTTTTTGTGGGTTTCTTTTGTTCTCCTACATTTCTAAGCCCTTTGCGCCCCTGTCCTTAATGTCCCATAGGTTGCACTGTATTTCCTTAGGTTTCCCTGCGCTTCCCTCCTCTAAAACCCTGCCTGTTGGTCCCTGGGATCCTCTCTCTGGAATTGGTTTGCCCAGCTGGGTTGGGCCAACCGGAGATTGAGGACCAGCTGCAGCTCTCAGTGTGAGCTGGGCACATACTTGGGTTATGATGCACCACACAGAGCACAGCTGTCCAGATTGGCTTCTTGACTGGGCTATGCTGTCAGCAGAGGGAAAGCCAGGGCCAGGGGTTAATGGATTGAAAAGATTGAGAACCGTGGTATCATGAGTACCTGGGTGCAGTCTGTGGCAACGGAAGGTGGAACCTGCCCCATTCAGAATGTCACTTTCTCCTATTTCCCTCCGCAGTGTCTCTCGGACTCCCAAGATATCTCATGTTTTTGTGACACACTGTTCTTTGAAGGGACTAAAGGAGTTGTTGAAGCACTTATTCCTTATAAATTCCTTATAAAATGACAAGTGTAAATTGTTTCCTTAGGAGTTTTGGAATTGGTCTTCAAACACTACTAAACACATTACTGGTTCTCTCTTATGGGCAGTTATTTTCTTTGATCAACAGAGTTCCAGCAAGACAACAGAGGCATGGATGCAAATATCTGTGAAATATGAGCCAGAAGGGTAGGGATAGGATCCTGTAGGTCCTCACAGATCAGACCAGTTGTGTGTTTGCTGAATGAATGAATGATTAAATCTAGCACTGAGCAATTATATGAGCTTATAAAGATATATTAAAGTGATTTGGATTTTTAAAAAAATACAAGGGACATAAACGAACTTACCTGTTCTTGGTACTATTATGGAGTAGAAACTATTGGGAACCACAAAGGTTTGCCGTGCAATAAAAGGTACAGTGCAAATAGAAGATGTATGATATTTCAGGAATGGAGTTCCCTATTTTGAATATGAATCTGAAAAGAATCAGGTTAGCTGTCACTTTTTGTTACACAGACCTATGCTTCCTCTTAGAAAATGTACTAAATCATTTAGTGCCAAAGTGATGTAACATAAATAACAGTAAAAAAATCTTATTCCATTATTCATAATTCAGTTCTAGAGATTTTTTTTTAAGGGTGTCTTTCCCTACCTTAGCACTTTTCACTTTAGGATCCTACCTTTAGTCACGATTTACTAATTAGATACTGAACTGGAGATGCTAATGATGGAGTCAAACATGCACAGATCTGATGGCCAAACTGTGTGCTGTATTTTTTCTTCTACA
Source organism: Dolichotis patagonum (assembly GCA_004027295.1). Classification (NCBI taxonomy): domain Eukaryota; kingdom Metazoa; phylum Chordata; class Mammalia; order Rodentia; family Caviidae; genus Dolichotis; species Dolichotis patagonum. The sequence continues at coordinate 3,341 of PVJX010007385.1, read as the reverse complement.
ACTTCAAAACTAATAGTGTCTGAGATTGTTTTGTGATAGCATTGGATTGGCAGTGTGTCTGGGGATGACCTACCTTTGCTTACATCCATTAGAGGCATTTTCAAGCAGCTCTGACTGGGGTGAATTTGTCTCCTCACAAACAGCCCTCACAGATGTGGCAAAGTCCCTTCTTGGATAATTGCTTTTCTCGCATGTCTCTTATAAAAGTGCAGTCTTTATTCTACACTGGACTTTAGAATAGGTTTTTGCCCAACAGGGATTTGATAATGATTTATACATAATGGGCCTTTAGCTCAAAGAGACCTTAAAAGTAATATTCTTTGTTGCTTCATTGTACTCTGCACAAGCAGCTATTGTGTTGAGGGCTGGGGGGAAGCAGGATGGCACAAGTAGTTGGTATAATCCAGATATGAAAAGTGAGGATAGTTCCAAGTAAATTGTGTCTTCACTCCCAAAATTAAAGAAATTTTATCTCTGATACAGAAATTGAAAGGAGTTGACTCTTTGAGTTATATGTGATCAGAAGCTGAAATAAATTCTCAAATAAAATAATTGTTATGGGAATGTGCTGTTTTTGATTTGGAATTGAAGTAAGAGGATGCTTGGGCTATTTAGGGAAAATCTTAGTAATAGGTAGACAAAAAGTCTGATATGAACTGTGGATTTGATGAGGTGTATTAGGGCCATGATGAATACTATAGGGGCAACACACAGATGAGACTCTTTTTTGTTTTATTCTCTTTAAAACAAAAAGAGGGCAGAACAGAGCAGATCAGAACAGGACAACATAGGCAACACAGTACTTTACATTAAGACAACCGGACATTAACAGTAGCTATCACAATATCGCTTTCTCCGCTATAGTTGAGTATAGTTTCAAATACAATAATATCAAACATAACAAAATAGTATAAAACCATTCAAAGAGTGAAAGAATTACAGGGCATTCTGAACCGAATAACAGAAAATGATCAATGGGTACTATAATATCTCATTTTCAATTTAAAAAAAATTTTGTTTAAACTATCACACATATTCAAATCCCAATAAGACACAATGTGACAGATAGAACCAATGGTAGTAGAAGAATAGAAGCATGGTAGGACTTCTAAGAAGGATGATATTAAATCAGCAATAGCTGTCATAATGTTTTGTTTTCTTCAAAACAGCTGTTCATACCATCACGCATGATATAGTCAAAACAGAATAAAACCATTCCAACTGATGAATGAAAACATTGAAAGGCTTCAAAACTATGAGATGGGGACTCATGCTTACCATAAAATCTTACATACTCTTATGAACTCTCATACTAGGGAGACTATACGGTATTTACACATGTGAGTTTGGTTTATTTCGCTTATGAGAATGGTCTCAAGTTGTGTCCATTTATTTATAAATATCTCAATGTGATCATTCTTTATAGCTGAGTAGTACTCCATTGTATAAAAATGCCACAACTTTTTTATCCATTCCTCAGTAGATGGCACTTAGGTTGTTTCCAAGATCTGGCTATTACAAATTGTGCTGCTATAAACATGGGTGCACATACATCACTGTGGTATGATGTTTTTAGATCTTCTGAGAATTTGCCTAGAAGTGGAATAGCTGGGTCAAATGGGATCTCCAGACTCAGCTTTTTGAGGAATTTCCAGACTGACCTCCACAGTGGTTGCACCAGTCTACACTCCCACCAACAGTGCAGAAGAGTTCCTTTTTCCCCACAGCCTCTCCAACACTTGTTGTTGGTAGTTTTTTCTATTCTGGTGATTCTTTCTGGGGTGAGATGGAACCTCAGTGTGGTTTTAATTTGCATTTCTCTCATGACTAATGATGATGAACATTTTTTCATATATTTATTTGCCATTCGTATTTGTTCATCTGAGAAGTGTGTATTCATTTCAGATGCCCATTTTTGGATTGGGTCTTTGAATTTCAAGGGTCTGATTTTAAAAAATTCTTTATAAGTTCTAGACAGAAGTCCTTTGTCTGAGGAGCTGTCCATGAAGATTTTTTCCCAATTTGTGGGTTTTCTTTTCACTCTGCTGGAAACCTCTTTTGACATGCAGAAACTCTTTAATAAGATGTGGTCCCAGTTATTGATTCTGGGAAGTATTTCCCGTGTAGTTTGGTTCTTGTTCATGAATTCTCTTCCTACCCCTATATCTTTGAGATTTTTACCTACTTTGTCCTCCAGCAGGTTTAGTGTTTCTGTTTTAATATTTAGATCTTTGATCCATTTAGATTTTAGTTTACTATATGGGGATAGACATGGGTCTAGTTTTAGTGTTCTGCATATGGATAGCCAATTTTTCCAGCATCATTTGTTAAAGAGACTGTCGTTCTTCCAACAAGCATGTTTGGCACCTTTATCAAAGATAAGGTGGTTGAGTGAGTTTGTGGTTGTGGTTGTATCTTCCAATCTATTCCACTGATCTTCAGGTCTGTTTTTATTCCAGTACCATGTTGATTTTATTACTGTAGCTTTGTAGTATAATTTCAAGTCAGGGATTATGAGGCCTCCTGCCTTGCCTTTGTTGCTTAGAATTGCCTTTGCTATTCTAGGTCTCTTCTGGTTCTAGATGAATTTTAGGAGTGATTTCTCTAGATCTATGAGGTATGTTAGTGGTATTTTGATTGGGATTGCATTGAATCTGTATAGTAATTTTGGGAGAATGGCCATTTTTACAATGTTTGTTCTTCCTATCCGTGAACAGGAGATGTCTTTCCAGTTTCTGAGGTCCTCTTCGATTTCCTTTTTCAGGATATTATAATTTTCGCTGTATAGCTCTTTTACTTCTTTTATGAGATTAATTCCGAAGTATTTCATTTTTTTGGATGCTAGTGTAAAGGGTGTGGCTTCTCTTTATTTCTCTCTCAGTACTTTTGTTGTTAGTGTATAGAAATGCTATTGATTTTTGAGTATTGACTTTGTATCCAGCTACCTTGCTGAATTTATTTATTATATCTAGGAGTCTTTCAATAGAGTTTTGGGGGGTCTTCTATGTAAAGTATCATGTCACCTGCAAATAATGATAATTTAACTTCCTCTTTTCCTATCTTTACTCCTTTTATTTCTCTTTCCTGTCTTACTTCTCTGGCTAGTATTTCTAGTACTATGTTGAATAGGAATGGTGACAGGGGACATCCTTGTCTTGTGCCTGATTTTAAGGTAAAGGCTTTCAGTTTTCGACCATTCAATATGATGCTGGCTGTTGGTTTGTCATAGATGGCCTTTACCATATTGAGATAAAGACCTTCTATTCCAATTCTCTGTAAGGTTCTTATCATGAATGAGTGTTGGACTTTATCAAAAGCTTTTTCTGCATCTATAGAGATGA
>PVJX010007384.1:61448-71484 GCA_004027295.1 Dolichotis patagonum | reverse complement strand
CTCTGTTCTGCCCTCTTTTGTTTTATTCTCTTTAAAATAAAAAAAAATTTAAAAAAAGAAAGGAAGTTTTTATTGTTTGGACAATTAAAATGCCAATATCTTGTAGTCTGAGTAACTAATTTAAAGTTAATATACAATGTATTAACATTGTTACCCTCCTATTATCTTGTTTTGAAATTTTGGGTTTTTTTTCCCTCTCTCTCTTTAAAATGAAAAAATTAAAATTGAATTTAACTAACATTTCTGAGGTCCTATATGGTTAGAAACTTCAGTATGACTTATCTAATTCAAACATTATAACTCCTCGCCATGGTAGATACTCTTATTCCCATGTAACAAATGTATTAGCTAAGGTTGAGGGATAGTTTTGCGTGTAAACAGCAGAGCTAGATCTATATTAGAATCAGTTGGGTATGCTTTCTACTCTACCTGGCAAACTTTGCCCCATAGTGCCTGTTTTGAAAAATAACTTGGTTCTGCACCTGCTTGTATGTGCATACAAATAGCAGTCAATATACAAAGCAGAGTAAATTTTATAGGAATCTGTCTCATTCAAATGAACATTATCATCATGAAAAGTAGTTTATCTATTTCATGAAAATAGTTATGTGAAGGTCGATGTCTTCTCAAATGTGCAAACCCCTGCAGGTATTATGAAGGGGAAAGCTTGCTATCTGCAAGGCAATAAAGAGCCCTAGGAATCTCAGGAAACCTGAAGGTATCCACTGTCCAAAGGAGGTTGCTTCTGCTTAGCTCTAGGATAATGCTGAAGTGTCCACTTGTGGACTCCCTACTATCAAATCTTTGGTTTCTTTTAAGACAGGAAGAAGTCCAAAATTTTATGTGAAGATTTCCAATTTTTAAGCATTGTGTGTGAACCAAACAAACCACATCTGTGGGCCAGATCTGGCCTGAGGAATTCCAGTGTGCAATCTTGACCTAATTGCCCTTAATTCCCCACTAACTTCTCTTGACCTAATAAATTGTCCATTTAAATGGCTTGGAGAGGTAGTGGACCCCTTAAGGCTGTGCTTTCAGAATATACACACATTAGAGGGAATGACTTTAGTTTTCTAGATTCAGAAATTTGATTTTCTTATACCCTAGTTAGATTTGTTGCTATTTCTGACACTAAGAATTCATGAACATAATACAAAGACAAAAACTTTAAGTAACTTACAGTGAGAACTATGCTGACAAGTAGAGAACAGAACCATACGCGCCTGATCGGTTCATTCTCTCCATATCATTCAGCCATTAGGGAAATGAATTTAGAAGCTGCTTTAGTATGTGAGGAAACAGAAACTAGGAACTGAAGGCTTTAAAGTACTTCCTTGAACTGAGTTTTAAGAATCTTTTAGCTTTCAGGGTTGTCTCAGCAGAAAGCTGAAATGTTAGGATTCTACTGATCTCCCATATAATGCAAAATACATCTTATTCAATGTCTGTTCTGCCTTCTTAGTTTTGACTCCCAATCTCATGCCCATGGTGCTTGTTAAACATGAATCACAGGATTGTATACCCTTAAGGATTCTGATTCAGTTCTTTTGTTGTAAGTCCTGAGAATACTGTGGTTTGTAACAAGCTCCAAAGAAATGCTGTGGCTGGTGCTGCTAGACTTGGAGACAGGAGAACTGCTGGGTCCTGCTGTCGCCTTCAGCTGACCCTTTTTTCCTCTTTAAGGAATTGTCACTATTTTCTGTGCCCCTGCTTTACTATACTCATGATGAGTAGAGTCATACAGAGATCCTAGTTCTTGAAACCCAAGTGTTTGGTTATCTCTGTTTACCTTTCTAAAAAGTTTTGTTTAATTAAAATATTTGATTAAGTGTTTTATTTCATCAGATTCAAGATGACACTGACTTAAAGGGTTTTCGAGGCATTAAGAAAGTATTAATATACATTTTCCACATCACTACCATTCAATAAATTAAGTCTCAATTTTGGGTGTTCTGCCATGGATTATGTTTTATATAAAACTCAACTGGGATGTATATATGTGAAGAAAGGATTCTAAGATGTTTTCTTTAAACATAAGGTGAATTTTAAACATTCGTTTTTAATTCCTAGTATGAAAGACACAGCTGATACTGTGACCTATGGCTGACTTTGTCATCTAATTGAGATTTATTATTGTATTTAACTTCTCCTGCACAAATGTGACCCTCAATGCCAAATCCTCACCTCGAAATGAATCTTTTTGTTTTATTGGATTGGTAGGGCTACGTAGTTCTTTTTAATAGTTGAGTGTCTGATTCACGGTGCTCTTAGCCAGTCAGAAAGGACATTTAGGGCAAGTTTCTCAGTTGGCCTAATCCTACGTTGTCTTATGGTGTAAATTATTGTTATTAAGATAAAAAGACTTTGAAACTTAGGGTTAATTTCTGTTAGCATCTTCATAAGTATTTACAAGGGTGACTGGAAAGGCAGTAATTCTAAATCTGTTCTTTCCATTGACAACTCTATTATTGGAAATCTGCTGAGGCTATATATATATATATATATATATATATATATATATATATATATATATACATATACATATATGTATATAATTTTTTCCTAGAATTATCACTGAGTAGCCCCCTGCAGTTATGTGACTACTGTACCTGTATGATCTCTTTTATCACTAATAATATGATGGAAGCTGTCCCTCTCATTGGTACAATCAAAAGAAAGAGAACTATATTCCAAATTACACAAGAAATTCACAAGTCCACTCAGAGCAGAGACTAAAACCTTCTTGACTTTCTCCCTGCAGTGAGAGGTAAGGGAACCTATTAGAGTGGATCAAAGAGGTCATATGGCTGAAAATCAGGAGAAATTCCTGATGCATCAGGTCTTGAATGGGTTTGTGCCTCTGGGATGAGGAAGCTACGCTACCAGCTCAAGAAAATCTCCTACTGTTGCTAAACAGGGTGATTTTTAATGAACAAACGAGAATGAAGTCAAAGAGTCACAATCTCAAGATTAGGCTATCCTAATCTTCTATCACTATCCCAAAGTATTAGGCTATCCTAGAAGTTTGAGAGACTTGAACCAATGTGGACACAGACCAAGGAGGACTAGTGTTCAACTGTGATACCACGTGGCAAGGTTATAAGTCTTCATGCTAATTGGCCATTCTTTGCCCACTAGAAATAAAACTAGGCTGAGTAACTCCTGAAGTGTGTGAAAATGTGAAGGAGGGATAGTTTTCCCAGAGATAAAGAACCTGGATTTCCTAGTGAAAGAGTATCTCTGGCTCTAGCAATTGACTGGAGAAACAAAAGAGATTTGCCAGTGTATACATCTAAGTATTATAGCAGTCTCTGTGGACATAGAATCAGATGAAACAAGATCTATTGTGACAAACAGTTAGACTCTCAGGAAAATCACTTAAATCCAGTTATCCCTGTTTGGCAAACTATTGCTTATCATCCGTGCATCAAACCCTGAGATTTACAGTGGAATAAACTGAACACAATTCCCACACTTACAGAATTTTTCAAATTCAGTAGGATGGGTATGATAAAAAAAGTCATGTTTAGTTGTTATCTAAGCTTTCTTTTCTGAGCTTCATGGGCATCAGGAACATAGCTTTTCACAGGTGATAATTGATCTATGATTGGGAGGCCACTTGGTCTCTCTAGACAAAAAAAGGAAGGGAATTTTGCACAGAGATACCAGCATGGACAAATCATAGACATGTAGAAAAACAGGTGACTTTCTGGGTAGTTTATAATCTGTAGTGTGCAAATGGGAAAAAAATAGCACGGGAAAGGCCTATGTATAAGTAAAAGTCAGAACTACCTTTTAACAAAGTTCACACTATAGACTGGTGTGTCATTGAAGATATATAAATGTGACTTGCTGTGTTGGGTCACCTCAGCTCTGAACAGGGGTGAGAGTGTAAGACATACAAAGCCACTGGAAGCAAGAAAAATAGTCAAAAGAGTATTGAGATGTTGTTAGCATGACGCTGTGAAGGCAAACTGGAATCATCTCCATATACTGAGCATTATAAAAAATAAAGATGCATGACCTGCCTTCAAGAAGGTTGAAACAGAATGTAAGTAATACATAGAACAGGGGTTTATTGTATTGTAATTAACTGGCCAGTGTAGTTCTAAGTGTTGTTAATGTAGTTCTAAGGGCTGCAGAAAGCATGCCATATATGAGTTACTACCATGGACTATACTGGGAAAAAAGCAGGACATGTTTACCATAGTCAAAAAAGAGACAAGACAATGAGCAATACCTTGAAATATAACGAAAAAACTCCAAAACATTCAGATGTCTTTTGTATAACAGTGCACTATTTTAAGAATGTCATTTTAGAAAAACACCATAATAATGTCTTTATTTTTAAAATGTCACTACCACAAAAGACTTAGAGTCACTTATGAAACTTAGGCACCAAATTTGCCCATGAGCATGGAACATCCTATTCTCTTACAAGCAGTAACTCCTGCTGTGTCATTATATGGCACATCTCTTCTTTTGTTACAAATTTAGTAGACCTATAAACACGTACCTGACGTGTGGTAAATATGGTGATTCTCACTTTATAACCAAAGAGGGTGAATGTTACAGCTTGTGAGCATTTATGACAGAAAAAAATTGAATTGTGAGTCACGGAGTCTGACCCAGGTAGAGAGATGTGTGATTGTTCATGTCGGTTAGCTGAATTTCCTGAGTTAACCTTGTTGTAGTTTGCTTTCTCAGTAACAGAATGGATCTTTACTGGTAGATCAAGGATCTAACTTCTGCTCCTACTTCTTTGATTAATAATGAGTTTTGTATTTTGGGGAAAACTTCTTAATGTTTTGCTCTAAGAATTTTTGTCTGTGAATAACAATTTCAATCAAACCTCACCCAATATTGAGAAATTAGTGATTCTACACCATGGCAACGATGATGGTGGTGGCCAAATATCCTTAGCAGGTTTATTCATTTAGTAAACAACATAATTAAGGTTGCCAAGTGAAACTTAATTATGCTAGGTAACATCCACTTAGTTAAAGGATTTCATTCCTCACACTCTCTTAGACATAGGTATATGGAATGAAATGTTAAGCAGAGAGAACTCCTACCAAGAGCACTAACTTTTACTCTTGTTCTTCTGACATTGACTTGAGAGTGTCCAGACATGGGGAAAACCTTTTAGAGCTTCTAATGATACAAACAGCCCACTGCCACTTGTATGCCATAGGTTCACCAACCACTGACTTATGTGGTGACTGGAGAATCAAGGAGGATCTCATAACCTGAATGACCTCAAGAATAAAAAGCATATGTCAAAGATACTGAGCAGAACTACAGGAACCTAGCTCCCTGCTTAACATGGTATCTTCATTTCAGCCTTGATTTGTTTCTGGATTTTCTTAATATGAGACTCAAACCTCTATCTTACTGAATCCCCTGCTTATTGCCTAATTCACTTTCTGACTGATAGATGGGTCTCAGATTATCTTTGTATAATTTTCCATCACTGGATTTCCTTCTTGCAGTATTAGAGTCAGTAGATTAATAACTAACTTGAAAAATTTATAGTGCTATTATAATTTCAACATAACTCACCAGATTTTTAAAGTTAATTAGTTATAGGATATATGGAAACTCAGCTACAAAATGTGAACTGTTAATATTTAGTAGAAAAGGGGAAGGGAAAGAGTGAGGGAAATTTATTAATCAGGAAACCATAGAATTTTTAAAATATTGGAAGTTGGGGATTTGGAAGATAAATCAGTATAGATTAGCAGTTAGCAGCTAGTCCACATTTTAAAATAAGATGGAAATCCCTACTTCTTAGGGCACCTGTACTTTGATCTTCTTGTCTGTCATTGCAATGCGATTATGAGGATTACTGGGTCATTCTCAGCCCGAGTTGTTTTTGTGATTTAATTTTCTGGGAATGGAAGGGGATCATTAAAGGATACCATTAAAAGGAGAGACAGGAGGTTTGTAATTGACCTTCCTTAAAGTAGTTCCATCTGGAAGATTTTATCAGAAACATTTATCAGTGTATTTGGCTGTTAGGCAGATTTTTCTCTACTTTTCTTTAAAACAAGCAAAAATTTTAAAAAAAGTCACATTAGTGCTCATAGGTTGTGTCTCTGTATGCTTTATAGGAAGAAAAATAATATTTAAGGAAAAAGCTATCTTCTAAGATAATTCTATGATTTATTTTTTCAGTTTTGCTTTACTGATTATCTTCCTGGAAGGTATGGTGTTCTTCAGTGGTTTTGCTTCATTGTGGTTTGATTATATGTGGGTTTAGAGAGCAGAGGCAGTGGGAAGAATGGGATATTCATTAAATCTAGTGAACAGAGGTTTGACAAATCTATTATAGCTCTGCAGGTGTGATGAAGTCAGCACCAGTTTGAAATTTTATATTATATTTTTCTAGAGTGCAGAAACTATTTTCAAGAAGACAAATGCTCCTGTGGTTTAAATAAAAGTAATAACATGACATATCACCTGCCAAAATACCAGAGCAATCTTGTAAGGTTATGTTTCCCACCCATCAGAACCACTTCATTTTCACCTGTTTTGCTGTTTGGTTGGTTTTGTTTGTTGACTTAAACATGTCTGTCATCACATGTTATTTGCCAGGTTCATGTTGACTTCAGAAAGAGAAAATGATTTAAAAAAAAAAACCCTATTTTGAAGTTTCACCCAACATTAACCAAAGCCATCTTCTCATTAATAACCAACTCTGGGGCTACTCCTCAGTAAATTTAAAGGGCAAAATTTGACATTGTAGTTAGACTAATAGCAAAGCATATTAAACATTCTTATACAGTTGCTCTCATGCTTGGTAAAATGTCCTCCTGGATGCATTTCTTCTACATTAGTGTACTGATGTACACTTCATCAACCATTTAACGTGTTTCCCATGAGGATTTAGACTGTGGATACTGTTTTAACTAGAACCCTGTGAGAATTTATTTTGTCTGTAGATTCAATATGTGAACACTCCTTGTTTAGCTTTATTCTCAGCTTTCATCCACATGGGGACAACACCAATATTAGAATTCTGGCGACATCTATTTCTAGGTTATGTGTCCAAAAAGAAAGTATCTTTCTCTAGTAGCCCGTCCTCTGAACCAATCAGTAATAGTGGTTCCATCTGATTATAAAAAGACTCTACAAACTCCAACTGATAACAAATGTTGATGAGGCTGTGGGGAAAAAGGAACATTTCTCCACTGTTGGTGGGAGTGTAGAACTGCTGCAGCCACTGTGGAAATCAGTATGGAGATTCCTCAAAAAACTAGGATTGGAAGCTCCATTCAATCCAGCTATTCCCCTCCTGGGTATTTTCCCAGAAAAATTGAAAAGGTCATGTCACAGTGATATATGTGCACCCATGTTAATAGCAGCACAGTTCGTAATAGCTAAATCTTGGAAACAACCAAAATGCCCATCAACCGCAAAATGGATGAAAAAGATGTGGTATTTTTAAACGATGGAATATTACTCACCTATAAAAAGGATGATCTTGTGGCTTTTTTAGGTAAATGGAAGCAACTTGAGACTATCCTCATTAGTGAAATAAATCGGACTCACATTTGTGACTCATATTTTCTCTCTAGTATAAAAAATTAAAAAACTGAAAGGGTAATAAGATCCAAAATGTCTAATAGATATTGTAATAATGAAAAGGAAAGAAAGTGCTCTAAAGGATATAACTGTATGTATGTTTAATTGTGCAAGATAGATAACTATACTACTAAGTTTTTGTTAGTTTATCAAACAGAATAGTTTGTACTGTCATTGTTTGATTGTCTACTTTTTATGCTTTGATTTTGTAACTTGAACAACTACTTATAATATGTAATTTATCAACTAGTGATTTCTGTTATTTTTTTTGAAACTCTGTATTATTTCTACCCTTTTTTCTGTTTTTTTTTTTTCTCTAAATAAAAAAAATAAAGACTACATAGGAAATCAGGACGTTGTTCATTAAAGGAAGGAAAAATACTGGGCATCAAAAACAAAACAAAACAAAACAAAACAAAACCCAATTGCCCGCTAGAAATATAGTGATCTGTTTTGATGAGCTAGCAGCATATCATTATATATAACTAAGTGATCATAATTGGCTAATAGATTCTGAAGTCTTACTGTCCCCTTGAACTTTGCCAGTAACACTGTATTTATAGCACAAATTGCCAAGGAAAAGTATCAGGACTGAAAAGAAATCCCATTCCACTAATTAACAAATGAATCAGAGCTATGCCCTCTATTCACAACTCCATTCTTTCTTAGTTTCCCCACTCCTTCTTGTTTAGCAGTTCTCTCTGTTGGTACCTCTACCACCAAACCCCACAAATTCCCTCTCTCCTTTGAAAGAAAACTATGTGTTTTGACTTCACTTAAATTCTTCCGGGGTAACCAGCACTGAAGTTTGCACATGGTGAACAATTATGAATACTTGTGCAATGAATAAAGAACACATGAGGGAAATAAAAGACGATCTATCTTCATCGAGAATGAATTGAGAACCCCTAAAATAGTCTATTCATTAGCTCAGCCTGAATTTTGCTTTGGTTCCTTTTTCTGGAAACTTATTTTAAGAAAGAATGTTACTGTAATTGTTCATACTTGTGAATCTGTTTTTCTCATTCTTAGTTATCAAAATGAACTGGAGAATTAGAGGAAAAGAAACTAGTGTTGTTAATAGTTGAATGTATTACATGAGTAAAGTGAAGAAAAACAATTCTTCTCATTTTTTCTTGTGGGGTAATACTGGGTAAATGCAAAAGCAGATTTGAGTGATACCAGAAGAAGGTAGTTACCGCTACAAATCAAGTAGCCAGAAACAAAGAAAGGATACAAAAGAAATTTTCAAAGTAAATTTTCTTAGCACACATAGCTAGTTATCTTGTTTCTGGAAGAGCTATAGCTCTGCTGTTACCTAAATTGGTCCATCAGTCATTTAATAATATCCCCAGTGTGAAAAAGGAATCAATTATTGTGATAAATAATGAAATGCAGGAAAAACATTTTTTTGTTCGATCTTTTTTGTCCCATTCTTTTTAGGTAAGAATTAGCATTTAAAAACACCTTATTATGGAATTATTAGTAAATATTATCCACTGTAATTTAATAAGCATAAAAATAGAAGAATAATTCACTCCTTTGTCATGTAAGATAGCTGAATGCTGCATCAATTGATAAGAGCAAAAGGTCATTTATTTCCTGCAAAGTTTGGTAGCAATATGCGAAGTATATAATAAACAAACTGCCTGCAGAATGAGTATTTGTCTCCGAGATGTTGTAGCACATCGCCCATTTAATTTATATCTTCAGAGATCTCAGCTATCTGAAAAATAGTGCCCCCCCCAGAATCACGAGTCTGACAGACTTCATGACTTTTGTCACCCTCTTGATTCCTTGTCTTAAAAAAGAATCTTGGTCTTCAGAGCACTAGAATCTTAAGGTGATACTTAATATACTCCTCATTTTTGCTTGTGATTCCATACTTAGACTCCAAGTTTTCAATAGACCCTGGTATTTAAGATTTCTACTTCAGGGATCATTCCTGTATACCATTCAGGTGCCACCAGCCCTTTATTTGAACCATCTGTCTTCTCAGGCTTGTTACACTGCAATTGAGTTTTAGGTTATAAATGCTTTCTGCAGCATTTTTCAGGTGTCATGCCATTGTTTTCTTATACTGATGACATGTTGATAGCTGCTTATGATGTATTTGTCTTTGTAGAAGTTCATCATTGATGACTCATTTAATGGTCATTTGTCTTAGTCTTCATGCATTCTTCTGGCACACACTGGACCTTTTCACTCCAGATGTTTGTCCTTCAATTCTGAAAAAAATTTTCTCATACTCATGAGTAATTTTATGCCCTACATTTTCTCTTTTTTCTTTCTGTAACTCCTATTAGTTGAATACTAAATATTCAAAATCTAGGGACTAGGTCATAATCTGTTAATTTCTTAATGTTTTTATCCTAGTTTTTCATTTCTTTCACTTTTTATTCTACTTTTCAGAAAATTGTTCAAACTATCTGCCAACATTTCTATTAAA